>JBBPBP010009777.1:2013744-2033809 GCA_037974735.1 Cicer chorassanicum
ACCGCGAGATCCTTGTAGCATTCTTCTCCTAAATTTATGAATGTGTCTCGGGTTCCGTGTCGGATTTCAAACCCTAGCCATCGTAATGCCCGAAAATACCGATTTCGGCCCAATTTTTTCGGGTCGTACGAAAATCGGCCAAAAAGTCTAGATGAAATCGACGACCGCGAGATCCTTGTAGCATTCTTTTCCTAAATTTATGACTGTGTCACGGGTTCCGTGTCGGATTTTAAACCCTAGCCAGTGTCTAGCCCTAAAATACCGATTTCGGCCCTTTTTTGTCGGGTAGTACGAAAATCGCTTGAAAAGTCCAGATGAAATCGACGACCGTGAGATCCTTGTAGCATTCTTCTCCTAAATTTATGACTATGTCTCGGGTTCCGTGTCGGATTTCATACCCTAGCCATCGTCTGGCCCGAAAATACCGATTTTGGCCCATTATTATCGGGTGGTATGAAAATCGCCCAAAAAGTCCAGATGAAATCGACGACTGCGAGATCCTTGTAGCATTCTTTTCCTAAATTTATAACTGTGTCTCTTGTTCCGTGTCGAATTTCAAACCCTAGCCATTGTCTAGCCCGAAAATACCGATTTTCGGCCCATTTTTATCGGGTTGTACGAAAATCGAAAGAAAAGTCCAGATGAAATCGACAACCGCGAGATCCTTGTAGCATTCTTCTCCTAAATTTATGACTGTGTCTCGGGTTCTCTGTCGGATTTCAAACCCTAGCCATCGTCTGGCCCGAAAATACCGATTTCAGACCAGTTTTGTCGGGTGGTACGGAAATCGCCCGAAAAATCCAGATGAAATCGACGACCGCGAGATCCTTGTAGCATTCTTTTTCTAAATTTATAACTGTGTCTTTTGTTCCGTGTCGAATTTCAAACCCTAGCCAGTGTCTGGCCCGAAAATACCAATTTTCAGCCCATTTTTTTCGGGTTGTACGAAAATCGCCCGAAAATTCCAGATGAAGTCGACAACCGCAAGATCCGTGTAGCATTCTTCTCCTAAATTTATGACTGTGTCTCGGGTTCCCTGTCGGATTTCAAACCCTAGCCATCATCTGGCCCGAAAATACCGATTTCGGCCCATTTTTGTCGGGTGGTACGAAAATCGCCCGAAAAGTCCAGATGAAATCGACGACCGCGAGATCCTTATAGCATACTTCTCCTAAATTTATAACTTTACCTCGGGTTCCGTGTCGGAATTCAAACCCTAGCCATCGTCTGGACCAAAAATATCGATTTCAGCCCATTTTTGTTGGGTGGTACGAAAATCGCCCGGAAAGTCCAGATGAAATTGACGAAACGCGAGATCCTTGTAGCATTCTTCTCCTAAATTTATGAATGTGTCTCAGGTTCCGTGTCGGATTTCAAACCCTAGCCATCGTATAGCCCGAAAATACCGATTTCGACCCATTTTTGTCGGGTCGTACGAAAATTGGCCGAAAAGTCTAGATGAAATCGACGACCGCGAGATCCTTGTAGCATTCTTTTCCTAAATTTATGACTGTGTCTCGGGTTCCGTGTCGGATTTTAAACCCTAGCCAATGTCAAGCCCTAAAATACTGATTTCGGCCCATTATTGTCGGGTGGTACGAAAATCGCTTGAAAAGTCCAGATGAAATCGACGACCGCGAGATCCTTGTAGCATTCTTCTCCTAAATTTATGACTGTGTCTCGGGTTCCGTGTCAGATTTCAAACCCTAGCCATCGTATGGCCCGAAATTACCGATTTCGACCCAATATTGTCGGGTGGTACGAAAATTGCTTGAAAAGTCCATATGAAATTGACGACCGCGAGATCCTTATAGCATTCTTCTCCTAAATTTATGACTGTGTCTGGGGTTCCGTGTCGGATTTCAAACCCTAGCCATCGTCTGGCCCGAAAATACCGATTTTGGCCCATTATTGTCGGGTGGTACGAAAATCGCCCGAAAAGCTCAGATGAAATCAACGACCGCGAGATCCTTGTAGCATTCTTTTCCTAAATTTATAACTGTATCTCTTGTTCCGTGTCGAATTTCAAACCCTAGCCAGTGTCTGGCCCGAAAATACCGATTTTTCGGTCCATTTTTATCGGGTTGTATGAAAATCGCCCGAAAAGTCCAGATGAAATCGACAACCGCGAGATCCTTGTAGCATTCTTCTCCTAAATTTATGAATGTGTCTCGGGTTCCGTGTCGGATTTCAAACCCTAGCCATCGTAATGCCCGAAAATACCGATTTCGGCCCATTTTTGTCGGGTCGTACGAAAATCGGCCAAAAAGTCTAGATGAAATCGACGACCGCGAGATCCTTGTAGCATTCTTTTCCTAAATTTATGACTGTGTCACGGGTTCCGTGTCGGATTTTAAACCCTAGCCAGTGTCTAGCCCTAAAATACCGATTTCGGCCCATTTTTGTCGGGTAGTACGAAAATCGCTTGAAAAGTCCAGATGAAATCGACGACCGTGAGATCCTTGTAGCATTCTTCTCCTAAATTTATGACTATGTCTCGGGTTCCGTGTCGGATTTCATACCCTAGCCATCGTCTGGCCCGAAAATACCGATTTCGGCCCATTTTTGTCGGGTGGTACGAAAATCGCCCGAAAATTCCAGATGAAATCGACGACCGGGAGATCCTTGTAGTATTCTTCTCCTAAGTTTATGACTGTGTCTCAGGTTCCGGGTCGGATTTCAAACCTTAGCCATCGTATGGCCCGAAATTACCAATTTCGACCCAATATTGTCTGGTGGTACGAAAATTGCTTGAAAAGTCCATATGAAATTGACGACCGCGAGATCCTTATAGCATTCTTCTCCTAAATTTATGACTGTGTCTCGGGTTCCGTGTCGGATTTCAAACCCTAGCCATCGTCTGGCCCGAAAATACCGATTTTGGCCCATTATTGTCGGGTGGTACGAAAATCGCCCGAAAAGCCCAGATGAAATAAACGACCGCGAGATTCTTGTAGCATTCTTTCCCTAAATTTATAACTGTATCTCTTGTTCCGTGTCGAATTTCAAACCCTTACCAGTGTGTGGCCCGAAAATACCGATTTTTCGGCCCATTTTTGTCGGGTTGTATGAAAATCGCCCGAAAAGTCCAGATGAAATCGACAACCGCGAGATCCTTGTAGCATTCTTCTCCTAAATTTATGACTGTGTCTCGGGTTCCCTGTCGGATTTCAAACCCTAGCCATCGTCTGGCCCGAAAATACTGATTTCGGCCCATTTTTGTCGGGTCGTACGAAAATCGGCCAAAAAGTCAAGATGAAATCGACGACCGCGAGATCCTTGTAGCATTCTTTTCCTAAATTTATAACTGTGTCTTGGGTTCCGTGTCGGGTTTCAAACCTCAGCCATCATCTGGCCCGAAAATACCGATTCTGGCCCAATTTTGTCGGGTGGTACGAAAATAGCCCGAAAATTCCAGATGAAATCGACGACCGGGAGATCCTTGTAGAATTATTCTCCTAAGTTTATGACTGTGTCTCGGGTTCCGTGTCGGATTTCAAACCCTAGCCATCGTATGGCCCGAAAATACCGATTTCGACCCAATATTGTCGGGTGGTACGAAAATTGCTTGAAAAGTCCATATGAAATTGACGACCGCGAGATCCTTATAGCATTCTTCTCCTAAATTTATGACTGTGTCTCGGGTTCCGTGTCGGATTTCAAACCCTAGCCATCGTCTGGCCCGAAAATAACGATTTTGGCCCATTATTGTCGGGTGGTACGAAAATCGCCCGAAAAGCCCAGATGAAATAAACGACCGCGAGATTCTTGTAGCATTCTTTCCCTAAATTTATAACTGTATCTCTTGTTCCGTGTCGAATTTCAAACCCTTGCCAGTGTGTGGCCCGAAAATACCGATTTTTCGGCCCATTTTTGTCGGGTTGTATGAAAATCGCCCGAAAAGTCTAGATGAAATCGACGACCGCGAGATCCTTGTAGCATTCTTTTCCTAAATTTATGACTGTGTCACGGGTTCCGTGTCGGATTTTAAACCCTAGCCAGTGTCTAGCCCTAAAATACCGATTTCGGCCCATTTTTGTCGGGTAGTACGAAAATCGCTTGAAAAGTCCAGATGAAATCGACGACCGTGAGATCCTTGTAGCATTCTTCTCCTAAATTTATGACTATGTCTCGGGTTCCGTGTCAGATTTCATACCCTAGCCATCGTCTGGCCCGAAAATACTGATTTCGGCCCATTTTTGTCGGGTGGTACGAAAATCGCCCGAAAATTCCAGATGAAATCGACGACCGGTAGATCCTTGTAGTATTCTTCTCCTAAGTTTATGACTGTGTCTCAGGTTCCGGGTCGGATTTCAAACCTTAGCCATCGTATGGCCCGAAATTACCAATTTCGACCCAATATTGTCTGGTGGTACGAAAATTGCTTGAAAAGTCCATATGAAATTGACGACCGCGAGATCCTTATAGCATTCTTCTCCTAAATTTATGACTGTGTCTCGGGTTCCGTGTCGGATTTCAAACCCTAGCCATCGTTTGGCCCGAAAATACCGATTTTGGCCCATTATTGTCGGGTGGTACGAAAATCGCCCGAAAAGCCCAGATGAAATAAACGACCGCGAGATTCTTGTAGCATTCTTTCCCTAAATTTATAACTGTATCTCTTGTTCCGTGTCGAATTTCAAACCCTTGCCAGTGTGTGGCCCGAAAATACCGATTTTTCGGCCCATTTTTGTCGGGTTGTATGAAAATCGCCCGAAAAGTCCAGATGAAATCGACAACCGCGAGATCCTTGTAGCATTCTTCTCCTAAATTTATGACTGTGTCTCGGGTTCCCTGTCGGATTTCAAACCCTAGCCATCGTTTGGCCCGAAAATACCGATTTCGGCCCATTTTTATCGGGTCGTACGAAAATCGGCCAAAAAGTCAAGATGAAATCGACGACCGCGAGATCCTTGTAGCATTCTTTTCCTAAATTTATAACTGTGTCTTGGGTTCCGTGTCGGGTTTCAAACCTCAGCCATCATCTGGCCCGAAAATACCGATTCTGGCCCAATTTTGTCGGGTGGTACGAAAATCGCCCGAAAATTCCAGATGAAATCGACGACCGGGAGATCCTTGTAGAATTATTCTCCTAAGTTTATGACTGTGTCTCGGGTTCCGTGTCGGATTTCATACCCTAGCCATCGTCTGGCCCGAAAATACCGATTTCGGCCCATTTTTGTCGGGTGGTACGAAAATCGCCCGAAAATTCCAAATGAAATCGACGACCGGGAGATCCTTGTAGTATTCTTCTCCTAAGTTTATGACTGTGTCTCAGGTTCCGGGTCGGATTTCAAACCTTAGCCATCGTATGGCCCGAAATTACCAATTTCGACCCAATATTGTCTGGTGGTACGAAAATTGCTTGAAAAGTCCATATGAAATTGACGACCGCGAGATCCTTATAGCATTCTTCTCCTAAATTTATGACTGTGTCTCGGGTTCCGTGTCGGATTTCAAACCCTAGCCATCGTCTGGCCCGAAAATACCGATTTTGGCCCATTATTGTCGGGTGGTACGAAAATCGCCCGAAAAGCCCAGATGAAATAAACGACCGCGAGATTCTTGTAGCATTCTTTCCCTAAATTTATAACTGTATCTCTTGTTCCGTGTCGAATTTCAAACCCTTGCCAGTGTGTGGCCCGAAAATACCGATTTTTCGGCCCATTTTTGTCGGGTTGTATGAAAATCGCCCGAAAAGTCCAGATGAAATCGACAACCGCGAGATCCTTGTAGCATTCTTCTCCTAAATTTATGATTGTGTCTCGGGTTCCCTGTCGGATTTCAAACCCTAGCCATCGTCTGGCCCGAAAATACTGATTTCGGCCCATTTTTGTCGGGTCGTACGAAAATCGGCCAAAAAGTCAAGATGAAATCGACGACCGCGAGATCCTTGTAGCATTCTTTTCCTAAATTTATAACTGTGTCTTGGGTTCCGTGTCGGGTTTCAAACCTCAGCCATCATCTGGCCCAAAAATACCGATTCTGGCTCAATTTTGTCGGGTGGTACGAAAATCGCCCGAAAATTCCAGATGAAATCGACTACCGGGAGATCCTTGTAGAATTATTCTCCTAAGTTTATGACTGTGTCTCGGGTTCCGTGTCAGATTTCAAACCCTAGCCATCGTATGGCCCGAAAATACCGATTTCGACCCAATATTGTCGGGTGGTACGAAAATTGCTTGAAAAGTCCATATGAAATTGACGACCGCGAGATCCTTATAGCATTCTTCTCCTAAATTTATGACTGTGTCTCGGGTTCCGTGTCGGATTTCAAACCCTAGCCATCGTCTGGCCCGAAAATACCGATTTTGGCCCATTATTGTCGGGTGGTACGAAAATCGCCCGAAAAGCCCAGATGAAATAAACGACCGCGAGGTTCTTGTAGCATTCTTTCCCTAAATTTATAACTGTATCTCTTGTTCCGTGTCGAATTTCAAACCCTTGCCAGTGTGTGGCCCGAAAATACCGATTTTTCGGCCCATTTTTGTCGGGTTGTATGAAAATCGCCCGAAAAGTCTAGATGAAATCGACGACCGCGAGATCCTTGTAGCATTCTTTTCCTAAATTTATGACTGTGTCACGGGTTCCGTGTCGGATTTTAAACCCTAGCCAGTGTCTAGCCCTAAAATACCGATTTTGGCCCATTTTTGTCGGGTAGTACGAAAATCGCTTGAAAAGTCCAGATGAAATCGACGACCGTGAGATCCTTGTAGCATTCTTCTCCTAAATTTATGACTATGTCTCGGGTTCCGTGTCGGATTTCATACCCTAGCCATCGTCTGGCCCGAAAATACCGATTTCGGCCCATTTTTGTCGGGTGGTACGAAAATCGCCCGAAAATTCCAGATGAAATCGACGACCGGGAGATCCTTGTAGTATTCTTCTCCTAAGTTTATGACTGTGTCTCAGGTTCCGGGTCGGATTTCAAACCTTAGCCATCGTATGGCCCGAAATTACCAATTTCGACCCAATATTGTCTGGTGGTACGAAAATTGCTTGAAAAGTCCATATGAAATTGACGACCGCGAGATCCTTATAGCATTCTTCTCCTAAATTTATGACTGTGTCTCGGGTTCCGTGTCGGATTTCAAACCCTAGCCATCGTTTGGCCCGAATATACCGATTTTGGCCCATTATTGTCGGGTGGTACGAAAATCGACCGAAAAGCCCAGATGAAATAAACGACCGCGAGATTCTTGTAGCATTCTTTCCCTAAATTTATAACTGTATCTCTTGTTCCGTGTCGAATTTCAAACCCTTGCCAGTGTGTGGCCCGAAAATACCGATTTTTCGGCCCATTTTTGTCGGGTTGTATGAAAATCGCCCGAAAAGTCCAGATGAAATCGACAACCGCGAGATCCTTGTAGCATTCTTCTCCTAAATTTATGACTGTGTCTCGGGTTCCCTGTCGGATTTCAAACCCTAGCCATCGTTTGGCCCGAAAATACCGATTTCGGCCCATTTTTATCGGGTCGTACGAAAATCGGCCAAAAAGTCAAGATGAAATCGACGACCGCGAGATCCTTGTAGCATTCTTTTCCTAAATTTATAACTGTGTCTTGGGTTCCGTGTCGGGTTTCAAACCTCAGCCATCATCTGGCCCGAAAATACCGATTCTGGCCCAATTTTGTCGGGTGGTACGAAAATCGCCCGAAAATTCCAGATGAAATCGACGACCGGGAGATCCTTGTAGAATTATTCTCCTAAGTTTATGACTGTGTCTCGGGTTCCGTGTCGGATTTCAAACCATAGCCATCGTATGGCCCGAAAATACCGATTTCGACCCAATATTGTCGGGTGGTACGAAAATTGCTTGAAAAGTCCATATGAAATTGACGACCGCGAGATCCTTATAGCATTCTTCTCCTAAATTTATGACTGTGTCTCGGGTTCCGTGTCGGATTTCAAACCCTAGCCATCGTCTGGCCCGAAAATACCGATTTTGGCCCATTATTGTCGGGTGGTACGAAAATCGCCCGAAAAGCCCAGATGAAATAAACGACCGCGAGATTCTTGTAGCATTCTTTCCCTAAATTTATAACTGTATCTCTTGTTCCGTGTCGAATTTCAAACCCTTGCCAGTGTGTGGCCCGAAAATACCGATTTTTCGGCCCATTTTTGTCGGGTTGTATGAAAATCGCCCGAAAAGTCCAGATGAAATCGACAACCGCGAGATCCTTGTAGCATTCTTCTCCTAAATTTATGACTGTGTCTCGGGTTCCCTGTCGGATTTCAAACCCTAGCCATCGTCTGGCCCGAAAATACCGATTTCGGCCCATTTTTGTCGGGTCGTACGAAAATCGGCCAAAAAGTCTAGATGAAATCAACGACCGCGAGATCCTTGTAGCATTCTTTTCCTAAATTTATAACTGTGTCTTGGGTTCCGTGTCGGGTTTCAAACCTCAGCCATCATCTGGCCCGAAAATACCGATTCCGGCCCAATTTTGTCGGGTGGTACGAAAATCGCCCAAAAATTCTAGATGAAATCGACGACCGGGAGATCCTTGTAGAATTATTCTCCTAAGTTTATGACTGTGTCTCGGGTTCCGTGTCGGATTTCAAACCCTAGCCATCGTATGGCCCGAAAATACCGATTTCGACCCAATATTGTCGGGTGGTACGAAAATTGCTTGAAACGTCCATATGAAATCGACGACCGCGAGATCCTTATAGCATTCTTCTCCTAAATTTATGACTATGTCTCGGGTTTCGTGTCGGATTTCAAACCCTAGCCATCGTCTGGCCCGAAAATACCGATTTTGGCCCATTATTGTCGGGTGGTACGAAAATCGCCCGAAAAGCTCAGATGAAATCAACGACCGCGAGATCCTTGTAGCATTCTTTTCCTAAATTTATAACTGTATCTCTTGTTCCGTGTCGAATTTCAAACCCTAGCCAGTGTCTGGCCCGAAAATACCGATTTTTCGGCCCATTTTTGTCGGGTTGTATGAAAATCGCCCGAAAAGTCCAGATAAAATCGACAACCACGAGATCCTTGTAGCATTCTTCTCCTAAATTTATGAATGTGTCTCGGGTTCCGTGTCGGATTTCAAACCCTAGCCATCGTAATGCCCGAAAATACCGATTTCGGCCCATTTTTGTCGGGTCGTACGAAAATCGGCCAAAAAGTCTAGATGAAATCGACGACCGCGAGATCCTTGTAGCATTCTTTTCCTAAATTTATGACTGTGTCACGGGTTCCGTGTCAGATTTTAAACCCTAGCCAGTGTCTAGCCCTAAAATACCGATTTCGGCCCATTTTTGTCGGGTAGTACGAAAATCGCTTGAAAAGTCCAGATGAAATCGACAACCGTGAGATCCTTGTAGCATTCTTCTCCTAAATTTATGACTATGTCTCGGGTTCCGTGTCGGATTTCATACCCTAGCCATCGTCTGGCCCGAAAATACCGATTTTGGCCCATTATTGTCGGGTGGTACGAAAATCGCCCAAAATGTCCAGATGAAATCGACGACTGCGAGATCCTTGTAGCATTCTTTTCCTAAATTTATAACTGTGTCTCTTGTTCCGTGTCGAATTTCAAACCCTAGCCATTGTCTGGCCCGAAAATACCGATTTTCGGCCCATTTTTATCGGGTTGTACGAAAATCGCCAGAAAAGTCCAGATGAAATCGACAACCGCGAGATCCTTGTAGCATTGTTCTCCTAAATTTATGACTGTATCTCGGGTTCTCTGTCGGATTTCAAACCCTAGCCATCGTCTGGCCCGAAAATACCGATTTCAGACCAGTTTTGTCGTGTGGTACGGAAATCGCCCGAAAAATCCAGATGAAATCGACGACCGCGAGATCCTTGTAGCATTCTTTTTCTAAATTTATAACTGTGTCTCTTGTTCCGTGTCGAATTTCAAACCCTAGCCAGTGTCTGGCCCGAAAATACCAATTTTCAGCCCATTTTTTTCGGGTTGTACGAAAATCGCCCGAAAATTCCAGATGAAATCGACAACCGCGAGATCCGTGTAGCATTCTTCTCCTAAATTTATGACTGTGTCTCGGGTTCCCTGTCGGATTTCAAACCCTAGCCATCATCTGGCCCGAAAATACCGATTTCGGCCCATTTTTGTCGGGTGGTACGAAAATCGCCCGAAAAGTCCAGATGAAATCGACGACCGCGAGATCCTTATAGCATACTTCTCCTAAATTTATAACTTTGCCTCGGGTTCCGTGTGGGAATTCAAACCCTAGCCATCGTCTGGACCAAAAATATCGATTTCAGCCCATTTTTGTTGGGTGGTACGAAAATCGCCCAGAAAGTCCAGATGAAATTGACGACCGCGAGATCCTTATAGCATTCTTCTCCTAAATTTATGAATGTGTCTCGGGTTCCGTGTCGGATTTCAAACCCTAGCCATCGTATGGCCCGAAAATACCGATTTCGACCCATTTTTGTCAGGTCGTACGAAAATCGGCCGAAAAGTCTAGATGAAATCGACGACCGCGAGATCCTTGTAGCATTCTTTTCCTAAATTTATGACTGTGTCTCGGGTTCCGTGTCGGATTTTAAACCCTAGCCAATGTCTAGCCCTAAAATACTGATTTCGGCCCATTATTGTCGGGTGGTACTAAAATCGCTTGAAAAGTCCAGATGAAATCGACGACCGCGAGATCCTTGTAGCATTCTTCTCCTAAATTTATGACTGTGTCTCGGGTTCCGTGTCGGATTTCAAACCCTAGCCATCGTATGGCCCGAAATTACCGATTTCGACCCAATATTGTCGGGTGGTACGAAAATTGCTTGAAAAGTCCATATGAAATTGACGACCGCGAGATCCTTATAGCATTCTTCTCCTAAATTTATGACTGTGTCTGGGGTTCCGTGTCGGATTTCAAACCCTAGCCATCGTCTGGCCCGAAAATACCGATTTTGGCCCATTATTGTCGGGTGGTACGAAAATCGCCCGAAAAGCTCAGATGAAATCAACGACCGCGAGATCCTTGTAGCATTCTTTTCCTAAATTTATAACTGTATCTCTTGTTCCGTGTCGAATTTCAAACCCTAGCCAGTGTCTGGCCCGAAAATACCGATTTTTCGGTCCATTTTTATCGGGTTGTATGAAAATCGCCCGAAAAGTCCAGATGAAATCGACAACCGCGAGATCCTTGTAGCATTCTTCTCCTAAATTTATGAATGTGTCTCGGGTTCCGTGTCGGATTTCAAACCCTAGCCATCGTAATGCCCGAAAATACCGATTTCGGCCCATTTTTGTCGGGTCGTACGAAAATCGGCCAAAAAGTCTAGATGAAATCGACGACCGCGAGATCCTTGTAGCATTCTTTTCCTAAATTTATGACTGTGTCACGGGTTCCGTGTCGGATTTTAAACCCTAGCCAGTGTCTAGCCCTAAAATACCGATTTCGGCCCATTTTTGTCGGGTAGTACGAAAATCGCTTGAAAAGTCCAGATGAAATCGACGACCGTGAGATCCTTGTAGCATTCTTCTCCTAAATTTATGACTATGTCTCGGGTTCCGTGTCGGATTTCATACCCTAGCCATCGTCTGGCCCGAAAATACCGATTTTGGCCCATTATTGTCGGGTGGTACGAAAATCGCCCAAAAAGTCCAGATGAAATCGACGACTGCGAGATCCTTGTAGCATTCTTTTCCTAAATTTATAACTGTGTCTCTTGTTCCGTGTCGAATTTCAAACCCTAGCCATTGTCTGGCCCGAAAATACCGATTTTCGGCCCATTTTTATCGGGTTGTACGAAAATCGCCAGAAAAGTCCAGATGAAATCGACAACCGCGAGATCCTTGTAGCATTCTTTTCCTAAATTTATGACTGTGTCACGGGTTCCGTGTCGGATTTTAAACCCTAGCCAGTGTCTAGCCCTAAAATACCGATTTCGGCCCATTTTTGTCGGGTAGTACGAAAATCGCTTGAAAAGTCCAGATGAAATCGACGACCGTGAGATCCTAGTAGCATTGTTCTCCTAAATTTATGACTGTATCTCGGGTTCTCTGTCGGATTTCAAACCCTAGCCATCGTCTGGCCCGAAAATACCGATTTCAGACCAGTTTTGTCGTGTGGTACGGAAATCGCCCGAAAAATCCAGATGAAATCGACGACCGGGAGATCCTTGTAGTATCTTCTCCTAAAATTATGACTGTGTCTCAGGTTCCGGGTCGGATTTCAAACCTTAGCCATCGTATGGCCCGAAATTACCAATTTCGACCCAATATTGTCTGGTTGTATGAAAATCGCCCGAAAAAACCAGATGAAATCGACGACCGCGAGATCCTTGTAGCATTCTTCTCCTAAATTTATGACTGTGTCTCGGGTTCCGTGTCGGATTTCAAACCCTAGCCATCGTCTGGCCCGAAAATACCGATTTTGGCCCATTATTGTCGGGTGGTACGAAAATCGGCCAAAAAGTCTAGATGAAATGGACGACCGCGAGATCCTTGTAGCATTCTTTTCCTAAATTTATAACTGTGTCTTGGGTTCCGTGTCGGGTTTCAAACCTCAGCCATCATCTGGCCCGAAAATACCGATTCCGGCCCAATTTTGTCGGGTGGTACGAAAATCGCCCGAAAATTCCAGATGAAATCGACGACCGGGAGATCCTTGTAGAATTATTCTCCTAAGTTTATGACTGTCTCTCGGGTTCCGTGTCGGATTTCAAACCCTAGCCATCGTATGGCCCGAAAATACCGATTTCGACCCAATATTGTCGGGTGGTACGAAAATTGCTTGAAAAGTCCATATGAAATCGACGACCGCGAGATCCTTATAGCATTCTTCTCCTAAATTTATGACTATGTCTCGGGTTTCGTGTCGGATTTCAAACCCTAGCCATCGTCTGGCCCGAAAATACCGATTTTGGCCCATTATTGTCGGGTGGTACGAAAATCGCCCGAAAAGCTCAGATGAAATCAACGACCGCGAGATCCTTGTAGCATTCTTTTCCTAAATTTATAACTGTATCTCTTGTTCCGTGTCGAATTTCAAACCCTAGCCAGTGTCTGGCCCGAAAATACCGATTTTTCGGCCCATTTTTGTCGGGTTGTATGAAAATCGCCCGAAAAGTTCAGATAAAATCGACAACCACGAGATCCTTGTAGCATTCTTCTCCTAAATTTATGAATGTGTCTCGGGTTCCGTGTTGGATTTCAAACCCTAGCCATCGTAATGCCCGAAAATACCGATTTCGGCCCATTTTTGTCGGGTCGTACGAAAATCGGCCAAAAAGTCTAGATGAAATCGACGACCGCGAGATCCTTGTAGCATTCTTTTCCTAAATTTATGACTGTGTCACGGGTTCCGTGTCGGATTTTAAACCCTAGCCAGTGTCTAGCCCTAAAATACCGATTTCGGCCCATTTTTGTCGGGTAGTACGAAAATCGCTTGAAAAGTCCAGATGAAATCGACGACCGTGAGATCCTTGTAGCATTCTTCTCCTAAATTTATGACTATGTCTCGGGTTCCGTGTCGGATTTCATACCCTAGCCATCGTCTGGCCCGAAAATACCGATTTTGGCCCATTATTGTCGGGTGGTACGAAAATCGCCCAAAAAGTCCAGATGAAATCGACGACTGCGAGATCCTTGTAGCATTCTTTTCCTAAATTTATAACTGTGTCTCTTGTTCCGTGTCGAATTTCAAACCCTAGCCATTGTCTGGCCCGAAAATACCGATTTTCGGCCCATTTTTATCGGGTTGTACGAAAATCGCCAGAAAAGTCCAGATGAAATCGACAACCGCGAGATCCTTGTAGCATTCTTCTCCTAAATTTATGACTGTGTCTCGGGTTCTCTGTCGGATTTCAAACCCTAGCCATCGTCTGGCCCGAAAATACCGATTTCAGACTAGTTTTGTCGTGTGGTACGGAAATCGCCCGAAAAATCCAGATGAAATCGACGACCGCGAGATCCTTGTAGCATTCTTTTTCTAAATTTATAACTGTGTCTCTTGTTCCGTGTCGAATTTCAAACCCTAGCCAGTGTCTGGCCCGAAAATACCAATTTTCAGCCCATTTTTTTCGGGTTGTACGAAAATCGCCCGAAAATTCCAGATGAAATCGACAACCGCGAGATCCGTGTAGCATTCTTCTCCTAAATTTATGACTGTGTCTCGGGTTCCCTGTCGGATTTCAAACCATAGCCATCATCTGGCCCGAAAATACCGATTTCGGCCCATTTTTGTCAGGTGGTACGAAAATCGCCCGAAAAGTGCAGATGAAATCGACGACCGCGAGATCCTTATAGCATACTTCTCCTAAATTTATAACTTTGCCTCGGGTTCCGTGTGGGAATTCAAACCCTATCCATCGTTTGGACCAAAAATATCGATTTCAGCCCATTTTTGTTGGGTGGTACGAAAATCGCCCAGAAAGTCCAGATGAAATTGACGACCGCGAGATCCTTATAGCATTCTTCTCCTAAATTTATGAATGAGTCTCGGGTTCCGTGTCGGATTTCAAACCCTAGCCATCGTATGGCCCGAAAATACCGATTTCGCCCCATTTTTGACGGGTCGTACGAAAATCGACCGAAAAGTCTAGATGAAATCGACGACCGCCAAATCCTTGTAGCATTCTTTTCCTAAATTTATGACTGTGTCTCGGGTTCCGTGTCAGATTTTAAACCCTAGCCAGTGTCTAGCCCTAAAATACTGATTTCGGCCCATTATTGTCGGGTGGTACGAAAATCGCTTGAAAAGTCCAGATGAAATCGACGACCGCGAGATCCTTGTAGCATTCTTCTCCTAAATTTATGATTGTGTCTCGGGTTCCGTGTCGGATTTCAAACCCTAGCCATCGTCTGGCCCGAAAATACCGATTTCGGCCCATTTTTGTCGGGTGGTACGAAAATCGCCCGAAAATTCCAGATGAAATCGACGACCGGGAGATCCTTGTAGTATTCTTCTCCTAAGTTTATGACTGTGTCTCAGGTTTCGGGTCGGATTTCAAACCCTAGCCATCGTATGGCCCGAAATTACCGATTTCGACCCAATATTGTCTAGTGGTACGAAAATTGCTTGAAAAGTCCATATGAAATTGACGACCGCGAGATCCTTATAGCATTCTTCTCCTAAATTTATGACTGTGTCTCGGGTTCCGTGTCGGATTTCAAACCCTAGCCATCGTCTGGCCCGAAAATACCGATTTTGGCCCATTATTGTCGGGTGGTACGAAAATCGCCCGAAAAGCCTAGATGAAATCAACGACCGCGAGATCCTTGTAGCATTCTTTCCCTAAATTTATAACTGTATCTCTTGTTCCGTGTCGAATTTCAAACCCTTGCCAGTGTGTGGCCCGAAAATACCGATTTTTCGGCCCATTTTTGTCGGGTTGTATGAAAATCGCAAGAAAAGTCCAGATGAAATCGACAACCGCGAGATCCTTGTAGCATTCTTCTCCTAAATTTATGACTGTGTCTCGGGTTCCGTGTCGGATTTCAAACCCTAGCCATCGTATGGCCCAAAAATATCGATTTCGGCCCATTTTTGTCGGGTGGTACGACAATCGCCCGGAAAGTCCAGATGAAATCGACAACCGCGAGATCCTTGTAGCATTCTTCTCCTAAATTTATGAATGTGTCTCGGGTTCCGTGTCGGATTTCAAACCCTAGCCATCGTATTGCCCGAAAATACCAATTTCGGCCCATTTTTGTCGGGTCGTACGAAAATCGGTTGAAAAGTCTAGATGAAATCGACGACCGCGAGATCCTTGTAGCATCTTTTCCTAAATTTATGACTGTGTCTCGAGTTCCGTGTCGGATTTTAAACCCTAGCCAGTGTCTAGCCCTAAAATACCGATTTCGGCCCATTTTGTCGGGTGGTACGAAAATCGCTTGAATAGTCCAGATGAAATCGACGACCGTGAGATCCTTGTAGCATTCTTCTCCAAAATTTATGACTGTGTCTCGGGTTCCCTGTCGGATTTCAAACCCTAGCCATCGTCTGGCCCGAAAATACCTATTTCGGCCCAGTTTTGTCGGGTGGTACGAAAATCGCCCGAAATTTCCAGATGAAATCGACGACCGCGAGATCCTTGTAGCATTCTTCTCCTAAATTTATAACTTTGCCTCGAGTTCCGTGTCGGACTTCAAACCCTTGCCATCGTCTGTCCCAAAAATATCGATTTCGACCCATTTTTGTCGGGTGGTACAAAAATCGCCCTGAAAGTCCAAATGAAATCGACGACCGCGAGATCCTTGTAGCATTCTTCTCCTAAATTTATGAATGTGTTTTGGGTTCCGTGTCGAATTTCAAACCCTAGCCATCGTATGGCCCGAAAATTCCGATTTTGGGCCATTTTTGTCGGGTCGTACGAAAATCGGCCGAAAAGTCTAGATGAAATCGACGACCGCGAGATCTTTGTAGCATTCTTTTCCTAAATTTATGAATGTGTCTCGGTTTCCGGGTCGGATTTCAAACCCTAGCAAGTGTCTAGCCCTAAAATACCTATTTTGGCCCATTTTTGTCGGGTGTTACGAAAATCGTTTGAAAAGTCTAGATGAAATCGACGACCGCGATATCCATGTAGCATTCTTCTCCTAAATTTATGACTGTGTCTCGGGTTCCGTGTCAGATTTCAAACCATAGCCATCGTCAAGCCCGAAAATGCCGATTTCGGCCCATTTTTGTCGGGTGGTACGAAAATCGCCCGAAAAGTCCATATGAAATCGACGACCGCGAGATCCTTGTAGCATTCTTCTCCTAAGTTTATGACTGTGTCTTGGGTTCCATGCGGATTTCAAACCCTAGCCATCGTCTGGCTCGAAAATACCGATTTCGGCCCACTTTTGTCGGGTGGTACGAAAATCGCCCGAAAAGTCTAGAAGAAATCGGCGACCGGGAGATCCTTGTACCATTCTTCTCCTAAATTTATAACTGTGACTCGAGTTCCGTGTCGGATTTCAAACCCTAGCCATCGTCTGGCCCGAAAATACCGATTTCGGCCTATTTTTGTCGGGTGGTACGAAAATCTCCCAAAAAGTCTCGATGAAATCGACGACCGCGAGATCCTTGAAGCATTCTTCTCCTAAATTTATAAATGTGCCTCGGGTTCTGTGTTGGATTTCAAACACTTTCCATCGTCTTTCCCGAAAATACCGAATTCGGCCCATTTTTGATTAGTGGTACGAAAATCACCGGAAAAGTCCATATGAAATCGAGGACCGCGAGATCCATGTAGCATTCTTCTCCTAAATTTATGACTGTGTCTCGGGTTCCGTGTCGGGTTTCAAACCCTAGCCATCGTCTGGCCCGAAAATACCGATTTCGGGCCATTTTTGTCGGGTGGTACGAAAATCGCCCGAAAATTCCAGATGAAATCGATGACCGGGAGATCCTTGTAGTATTCTTCTCCTAAGTTTATGACTGTGTCTCGGGTTCCGTGTCAGGTTTCAAACCCTAGCCATCGTCTGGCCCGAAAATACCAATTTCAGCCCATTTTTGTCGCGTGGTACGAAAATCGCCCGAAAATTCCAGATGAAATCGACGACCGGGAGATCCTTGTAGTATTCTTCTCCTAAGTTTATGACTGTGTCTCGGGTTCCTGGTCGGATTTCAAACCCAAGCCATCGTATGGCCCGAAATTACCGATTTCGACCCAATATTGTCGGGTGGTACGAAAATTGCTTGAAAAGTCCATATGAAATCGACGACCGGGAGATACTTATAGCATTCTTCTCCTAAATTTATGACTGTGTCTCGGGTTCCCTGTCGGATTTCAAACCCTAGCCATCGACTGGGCTGAAAATACCGATTTCGGCCCATTTTTGTCGTGTGGTACGAAAATCGCCCGGAAAGTCCAAATGAAATCGACGACCGCGAGATCCTTGTAGCATTCTTCTCCTAAATTTATGAATGTGTCTCGGGTTCCATGTCGGATTTCAAACCCTAGCCATCGTATGGCCCAAAAATACCGATTTCGGCCCATGTTTGTCGGGTCGTACGAAAATCGGCCGAAAAGTCTAGATGAAATCGACGACCGCGAGATCCTTGTAGCATTCTTTTCCTAAATTTATGATTGTGTCTCGGGTTCCGTGTCGGATTTTAAACCCTTGCCAGTGTCTAGCCCTAAAATACCGATTTCGGCCCATTTTTGTCGGGTGGTACGAAAATCGCTTGAAAAGTCTAGATGAAATCGACGACCGCGAGATCCTTGTAGTATTCTTTTCCTAAATTTATGACTGTGTCTCGGGTTCCGTGTCGGGTTTCAAACCTCAGCCATCGTCTGGCCCGAAAATACCGATTTCGGCCCATTTTTGTCGGGTGGTACGAAAATCGCCGGAAAATTCCAGATGAAATCGACGACCGGGAGATCCTTGTAGCATTCTTCTCCTTAGTTTATGAATGTGTCTCGGGTTCCGTGTCGGATTTCAAACCCTAGCCATCGTATGGCCCGAAAATACCGATTTCGACCCAATATTGTCGGGTGGTACGAAAATTGCTTGAAAAGTCCATATGAAATCGACGACCGCGAAGTCCTTATAGCATTCTTCTCCTAAATTTATGACTGTGTCTCGGGTTCTGTGTCAGATTTCAAACCCTAGCCATCGTCTGGCCCGAAAATACCGATTTTGGCCCATTATTGTCGGGTGGTACAAAAATCGCGTTAAAAGCCCAGATGAAATCAACGACCTCGAGAACCTTGTAGCATTCTTTTCCTAAATTTATAACTGTATCTCTTGTTCCGTGTCGAATTTCAAACCCTAGCCAGTGTCTTGCCCGAAAATACCGATTTTCGGCCCATTTTTGTCGGGTTGTATGAAAATCGCCCGAAAAGTCCAGATGAAATCGACAACCGCGAGATCCTTGTAACATTCTTCTCCAAAATTTATGGCTGTGTCTCGGGTTCCCTGTCGGATTTCACACCCTAGCCATAGTCTGGCCCGAAAATACCGATTTCGGCCCAGTTTTGGTTGGTGGTACGAAAATCGCCCGAAAAGTCCAGATGAAATCGACGACCGCGAGATCCTTGTAGCATTCTTCTCCTAAATTTATAACTTTGCCTCGAGTTCCGTGTCGGACTTCAAACCCTAGCCATCGTCTGGCCCAAAAATATCGATTTCGGTCCATTTTTGTCGGGTGGTACGAAAATCGCCCGGAAAGTCCAAATGAAATCGACGACCGCGAGATCATTGTAGCATTCTTCTCCTAAATTTATGAATGTGTCTCGGGTTCCGTGTCGGATTTCAAACCCTAGCCATCGTATGGCCCGAAAATACCGATTTCGGCCCATTTTTGTCGGGTCGTACGAAAATCGGCCGAAAAGTTTAGATGAAATCGACGACCGCGAGATCCTTGTAGCATTCTTTTCCTAAATTTATGACTGTGTCTCGGGTTCCTGGTCGGATTTCAAACCCTAGCAAGTGTCTAGCCCTAAAATACCGATTTTGGCCCATTTTTGTCGGGTGGTACGAAAATCGCTTGAAAAGTCTAGATGAAATCGACGACCGCGAGATCCTTGTAGCATTCTTCTCCTAAATTTATGACTGTGTCTCGGGTTCCGTGTCGAATTTCAAACCCTAGCCATCGTCTGGCCCGAAAATACCGATTTCGGCCCATTTTTGTCGGGTGGTACGAAAATCGCCCGAAAAGTCCATATGAAATCGACGACCGTGAGATCCTTGTAGCATTCTTCTCCTAAGTTTATGACTGTGTCTCGGGTTCCGTGTCGGATTTCAAACCCTAGCCATCGTCTGGCCCGAAAATACCGATTTCGGCCCATTTTTGTCGGGTGGTACGAAAATCGCCCGAAAAGTCTAGAAGAAATCGACGACCGGGAGATCCTTGTACCATTCTTCACCTAAATTTATAACTGTGACTCGAGTTCCGTGTCGGATTTCAAACCCTAGCCATCGTCTGGCCCGAAAATACCGATTTCGGCCTATTTTTGTCGGGTGGTACGAAAATCGCCCAAAAATTCTCGATGAAATCGACGACCGCGAGATCCTTGAAGCATTCTTCTCCTAAATTTATAAATGTGCCTCGGGTTCTGTGTTGGATTTCAAACACTTTCCATCGTCTTTCCCGAAAATACCGAATTCGGCCCATTTTTGATTAGTGGTACGAAAATCACCGGAAAAGTCCA
>JBBPBP010009777.1:2034030-2058557 GCA_037974735.1 Cicer chorassanicum
TCTCGATGAAATCGACGACCGCGAGATCCTTGAAGCATTCTTCTCCTAAATTTATAAATGTGCCTCGGGTTCTGTGTTGGATTTCAAACACTTTCCATCGTCTTTCCCGAAAATACCGAATTCGGCCCATTTTTGATTAGTGGTACGAAAATCACCGGAAAAGTCCAGATGAAATCGAGGACTGCGAGATCCATGTAGCATTCTTCTCCTAAATTTATGACTGTGTCTCGGGTTCCGTGTCGGGTTTCAAACCCTAGCCATCGTCTGGCCCGAAATACCGATTTCGGGCCATTTTTGTCGGGTGGTACGAAAATCGCCCGAAAACTCCAGATGAAATCCCAACCGCGAGATCCTTGTAGCATTCTTCTCCTAAATTTATGACTGTGTCTCGGGTTCCTGGTCGAATTTCAAACCCAAGCCATCGTATGGCCCGAAATTACCGATTTCGACCCAATATTGTCGGGTGGTACGAAAATTGCTTGAATAGTCCAGATGAAATCGACGACCGGGAGATCCTTATAGCATTCTTCTCCTAAATTTATGACTGTGTCTCGGGTTCCCTGTCGGATTTCAAACCCTAGCCATCGACTGGGCTGAAAATACCGATTTCGGCCCATTTTTGTCGTGTGGTACGAAAATCGCCCGGAAAGTCCAAATGAAATCGACGACCGCGAGATCCTTGTAGCATTCTTCTCCTAAATTTATGAATGTGTCTCAGGTTCCGTGTCGGATTTCAAACCCTAGCCATCGTATGGCCCGAAAATACCGATTTCGGCCCATGTTTGTCGGGTCGTACGAAAAACGGCCGAAAAGTCTAGATTAAATCTACGACCGCGAGATCCTTGTAGCATTCTTTTCCTAAATTTATGATTGTGTCTCGGGTTCCGTCTCGGATTTTAAACCCTTGCCAATGTCTAGCCCTAAAATACCGATTTCGGCCCATTTTTGTCGGGTGGTACGAAAATCGCTTGAAAAGTCTAGATGAAATCGACGACCGCGAGATCCTTGTAGTATTCTTTTCCTAAATTTATGACTGTGTCTCGGGTTCCGTGTCGGGTTTCAAACCTCAGCCATTGCTGGCCCGAAAACACCGATTTCGGCCCATTTTTGTCGGGTGGTACGAAAATCGCCGGAAAATTCCAGATGAAATCGACGACCGGGAGATCCTTGTAGCATTCTTCTCCTAAATTTATGACTGTGTCTCGGGTTCTGTGTCAGATTTCAAACCCTAGCCATCGTCTGGCCCGAAAATACCGATTTTGGCCCATTATTGTTGGGTGGTACGAAAATCGCCCGAAAAGCCCAGATGAAATCAACGACCTCGAGAACCTTGTAGCATTCTTTTCCTAAATTTATAACTGTATCTCTTGTTCCGTGTCGAATTTCAAACCCTAGCCAGTGTCTGGCCCGAAAATACCGATTTTCGACCCATTTTTGTCGGGTTGTATGAAAATCGCCCGAAAAGTCCAGATGAAATCGAGGACCGCGAGATCCTTGTAACATTCTTCTCCAAAATTTATGGCTGTGTCTCGGGTTCCCTGTCGGATTTCAAACCCTAGCCATAGTCTGGCCCGAAAATACCGATTTCGGCCCATTTTTGTCGGGTGGTACGAAAATCGCCCGAAAATTCCAGATGAAATCGACGACCGGGAGATCCTTGTAGCGTTCTTCTCCTAAGTTTATGACTGTGTCTCGGGTTCTGGGTCGGATTTCAAACCCTAGCCATGGTCTGGCCCAAAAATACCTATTTCGGCCCATTTTTGTCGTGTGGTACGAAAATTGCCCGCAAAGTCCATATGAAATCGACGACCGCGAGATCCTTGTAGCATTCTTCTCCTAAGTTTATGACTGTGTCTCGGGTTCCGTGTCGGATTTCAAACCCTAGCCATCGTCTGGCCCGAAAATACCGATTTTGGCCCATTATTGTCGGGTGGTACGAAAATCGCCCGAAAAGCCCAGATGAAATCAACGACCTCGAGAAGGTTGTAGCATTCTTTTCCTAAATTTATAACTGTATCTCTTGTTCCGTGTCGAATTTCAAACCCTAGCCAGTGTCTGGCCCGAAAATACCGATTTTCGGCCAGTTTTTGTCGGGTTGTATGAAAATCGCCCGAAAAGTCCAGATGAAATCGACAACCGCGAGATCCTTGTAACATTCTTCTCCAAAATTTATGACTGTGTCTCGGGTTCCCTGTCGGATTTCAAACCCTAGCCATAGTCTGGCCCGAAAATACCGATTTCGGCCCAGTTTTGTCGGGTGGTACGAAAATCGCCCGAAAAATCCAGATGAAATCGACGACCGCGAGATCCTTGTAGCATTCTTCTCCTAAATTTATAACTTTGCCTCTGGTTCCGTGTCGGACTTCAAACCCTAGCCATCGTCTGGCCCAAAAATATCGATTTCGGTCCATTTTTGTCGGGTGGTACGAAAATCGCCCGGAAAGTCCAAATGAAATCGACGACCGCGAGATCCTTGTAGCATTCTTCTCCTAAATTTAAGAATGTGTCTCGGGTTCCGTGTCGGATTTCAAACCCTAGCCATCGTATGGCCCGAAAATACCGATTTCGGCCCATTTTTGTCGGGTCGTACGAAAATCGGCCGAAAAGTCTAGATGAAATCGACGACCGCGAGATCCTTGTAGCATTCTTTTCCTAAATTTATGACTGTGTCTCGGGTTCTGGGTCGGATTTCAAACCCTAGCAAGTGTCTAGCCCTAAAATACCGATTTTGGCCCATTTTTGTCGGGTGGTACGAAAATCGCTTGAAAAGTCTAGATAAAATCGACGACCGCGAGATTCTTGTAGCATTCTTCTCCTAAATTTATGACTGTGTCTCGGGTTCCGTGTCGAATTTCAAACCCTAGCCATCGTCTGGCCCGAAAATACCGATTTCGGCCCATTTTTGTCGGATGGTACGAAAATCGCCCGAAAAGTCCAGATGAAATCGACAACCGCGAGATCCTTGTAGCATTCTTCTACTAAGTTTATGACCGTGCCTCAGGTTTCGTGTCGGATTTCAAACCCTAGCCATCGTATGGCCCGAAAATACCGATTTCGGCCCATTTTTGTCGGGTCGTGCGAAAATCGGCCGAAAAGTCTACATGAAATCGACGACCGCGAGATCCTTGTAGAATTCTTTTCCTAAATTTATGACTGTGTCTCGGGTTCCGTGTCGGATTTCAAACCGTAGCCATCGTCTAGCCCGAAAATACCGATGTCGGCCCAATTTTGTCGAGTGGTACGAAAATTACCCGAAAAGTCGAGAAGAAATCGACGACCGGGAGATCCTTCTACCATTCGTCTCCTAAATTTATAACTGTGACTCGGGTTCCGTGTCGGATTTCAAACCCTAGCCATCGTCTGGCCCGAAAATACCGATTTCGGCCCATTTTTGTCGGGTGGTACGAAAATCGCCTAAAAAGTCCAGATGAAATCGACGACCGCGAGATCCTTGTTGCGTTCTTCTCCTAAATTTATAACTGTGCCTCGGGTTCTGTGTCGGATTTCAAATCCTAGCCATCGTCTGGCTTGAAAATACCGATTTCGGCCCATTTTTGTCGGGTGGTACCAAAATCGCTCGAAAAGTCCAGATGAAATCGACAACCGCGAGATCCTTGTAGCATTGTTTTCCTAAATTTATGACTGTGTCTCGGGTTCCGTGTCGGATTTCAAACCCTAGCAAGTGACTAGCCCAAAATACCGATTTCGGCCCATTTTTGTCGGGTGGTACGAAAATCGCTTGAAAAGTCTAGATGAAATCGACGACCGCGAGATCCTTGTAGCATTCTTCTCATAAATTTATGAATGTGTCTCGGGTTCCGTGTCGGATTTCAAACCCTAGCCAATGTCTGGCCCGAAAATACCGATTTTCGGCCAATTTTTGTCATGTTGTACGAAAATCGCCCGAAAACTCCAGATGAAATCGACAACCGCGAGATCCTTGTAGCATTCTTCTCCTAAATTTATGACTGTGTCTCGGGTTCCATGTCGGATTTCAAACCCAAGCCATCGTCTGGCCCGAAAATACCGATTTTGGCCCATTATTGTCGGGTGGTACGAAAATCGCCCGAAAAGCCCAGATGAAATCAACGACCTCGAGAACCTTGTAGCATTCTTTTCCTAAATTTATAACTGTATCTCTTGTTCCGTGTCGAATTTCAAACCCTAGCCAGTGTCTGGCCCGAAAATACCGATTTTCGACCCATTTTTGTCGGGTTGTATGAAAATCGCCCGAAAAGTCCAGATGAAATCGAGGACCGCGAGATCCTTGTAACATTCTTCTCCAAAATTTATGGCTGTGTCTCGGGTTCCCTGTCGGATTTCAAACCCTAGCCATAGTCTGGCCCGAAAATACCGATTTCGGCCCATTTTTGTTGGGTGGTACCAAAATCGCCCGAAAATTCCAGATGAAATCCACGACCGGGAGATCCTTGTAGCGTTCTTCTCCTAAGTTTATGACTGTGTCTCGGGTTCTGGGTCGGATTTCAAACCCTAGCCATCGTCTGGCCCAAAAATACCTATTTCGGCCCATTTTTGTCGTGTGGTACGAAAATTGCCCGCAAAGTCCATATGAAATCGACGACCGCGAGATCCTTGTAGCATTCTTCTCCTAAGTTTATGACTGTGTCTCGGGTTCCGTGTCGGATTTCAAACCCTAGCCATCGTCTGGCCCGAAAATACCGATTTTGGCCCATTATTGTCGGGTGGTACGAAAATCGCCCGAAAAGCCCAGATGAAATCAACGACCTCGAGAAGGTTGTAGCATTCTTTTCCTAAATTTATAACTGTATCTCTTGTTCCGTGTCGAATTTCAAACCCTAGCCAGTGTCTGGCCCGAAAATACCGATTTTCGGCCAGTTTTTGTCGGGTGGTACGAAAATCGCCCGAAAAGTCCAGATGAAATCAACGACCGCGAGATCCTTGTAGCATTCTTCTCCTAAATTTATAACTTTGCCTCGGGTTTCGTGTCGGACTTCAAAACCTAGCCATCGTCTGACCCAAAAATATCGATTTCGGCCCATTTTTGTCGGGTGGTACGAAAATCGCCCGGAAAGTCCAGATGAAATCGACGACCGCGAGATCCTTGTAGCATTCTTCTCCTAAATTTATGAATGTGTCTCGGGTTACGTGTCGAATTTCAAAACCCTAGCCATCGTATGGCCCGAAAATACCGATGTCGGCCCATTTTTGTCAGGTCGTACGAAAATCGGCCGAAAAGTCTAGATGAAATCGACGACCGCGAGATCTTTGCAGCATTCTTTTCCTAAATTTATGACTGTGTCTCGGGTTCCGTGTCGGATTTCAAACCCTAGCCAGTGTCTAGCCCTTAAATACCGATTTCGACCCAATATTGTCGGGTGGTACGAAAATTGCTTGAAATGTCCATATGAAATCGACGACCGCGAGATCCTTGTAGCATTCTTCTCCTAAATTTATGATTGTGTCTCGGGTTCCGTGTCGGATTTCAAACCCTAGCCATCGTCTGGCCCGAAAATACCGATTTCGGCCCAATTTTTTCGGGTGGTACGAAAATCGCCCGAAAAGTCCAGATGAATTCGACGACCGCGAGATCCTTGTAGCCTTCTTCTCCTAAATTTATAAATATGCCTCGGGTTCCGTGTCGAATTTCAAACCTTATCCATCGTTTGGCCCGAAAATACCGATTTCGGCCCATTTTTGTCAAGTGGTACGAAAATCACCCGAAAAGTACAGATGAAATCGACGACCGCGAGATCCTTATAGCATTTTTCTACTAAATTTATAATTGTGCCTCGGGTTTCGTATCGGATTTCCAACCCTAGCGATCGTCTAGCCCGAAAATACCGATTTCGACCCATTTTTGTCGTGTGGTACGAAAATTGCCCGTAAAGTCTAGATGATATCGATGACCGCGAGATCGTTGTAGCGTTCTTCTCGTAAATTTATAAATGTGCCTCGGGTTCTGTGTCGGATTTCCAATCTTAGCCATCGTCTGAAATGAAAATACCGATTTCGGCCCATTTTTTACAGGTGGTACGGAAATCGCCCGAAAAGTCCATATGAAATCGACGATCGCGAGATCCTTGTAGCGTTCTTCTCCTAAATTTATAAATGTGCCTCGGGTTCTATGTCGGATTTCAAATCCTAGCCATCGTTTGGCTTGAAAATACCGATTTCGACCCATTTTTGTCGGGTGGTACGAAAAATCGCCCGAAAAGTCCAGATGAAATCGACAACAGCGAGATCCTTGTAGCATTCTTCTCCTAAATTTATAACTGTGCCTCGGGTTCCGTGTCGAATTTCAAACCCTAGGCATCGTCTAGCCCTCAAATACCGATTTTGGCCCATTTTTGTCGGGTGGTACGAAAATCGCCCGAAAAGTCCAGATGAAATTGACAACCGCGAGATCCTTGTAGCGTTCTTCTCCTAAATTTATAAATGTGCCTCGGGTTCTGTGTTGGATTTCAAATCCTAGCCATCGTCTGGCTTGAAAATACCGATTTCGGCCATTTTTATCCGGTGGTACAAAAATCGCCCGAAAAGTCCAGATGAAATCGACCACCGCGAGATCCTTGTTGCATTCTTCTCCTAAATTTATAACTGTGCCTCGGGTTTCGTGTCGGATTTCAAACCCTAGCGATCGTTTCGCCCAAAAATACAGATTTCGGCCCATTTTTGTCGTGTGGTACGAAAATCGCCCGAAAAGTCCAGATGAAATCGATGGCCGTGTGATCCTTGTAGCATTCTTCTCCTTAATTTATAACTGTGCCTCGGGTTCCGTGTCGGATTTCAAACCCTAGCTATCGTGTGGCCCGAAAATACCGATTTCAGCCTATTTTTATCGGGTGGTACGAAAATCGCCCGAAAAGTCTACATGAAATCGACGACCGCGTGGTCCTTGTAGCGTTCTTCTCCTAAATTTATAACTGTGCCTCGGGTTCTGTGTCGGATTTCAAATCCTAGCCATCGTCTGGCCCAAAAATACCTATTTCGGCCCATTTTTGTCGTGTGGTACGAAAATTGCCCGAAAAGTCTTGATGATATCGATGACCGCGAGATCGTTCTAGCATTCATCTCCTAAATTTATAACTGTGGCCCGGGTTCCGTGTCGGATTTCAAACCCTATCCATCGTCTGGCCTGAAAATACCGATTTCGGCCAATTTTTGTGGAGTGGTAAGAAAATCGCCTGAAAAGTCTTGATGAAATCGACAACCCCGAGATCCTTGTAGCCTTCTTCTCCTAAATTTATAAATGTGCCTCGGGTTCTGTGTCGGATTTCAAATCCTAGCCATCGTCTGACTTGAAAATACCGATTTCGGCCCATTTTATTCAGGTGGTACGAAAATCGCCCGAAAAGTCCAGATGAAATTGACGACTGCGAGATCCTTGTAGCGTTCTTCTCCTTACTTTATAAATGTGCCTCGGGTTCTGTGTCGGATTTCAAATCCTAGCCATCGTCTGGCTTGAAAATATCGATTTGGGCCCATTTTTGTCGGGTGGTACGAAAATCGCCTGGAAAGTCCAGATGAAATCGACGACCGCGAGATCCTTGTAGCATTCTTCTCCTAAATTTATGAATGTGTCTCGGGTTACGTGTCAAATTTCAAAACCTTAGCCATCGTATGGCCCGAAAATACCGATTTCGGCCCATTTTTGTCAGGTCGTACGAAAATCGGTCGAAAAGTCTGGATGAAATCGACGGCCGCGAGATCCTTGCAGCATTCTTTTCCTAAATTTATGACTGTGTCTCGGGTTCCGTGTCGGATTTCAAACCCTAGCCAGTGTCTAGCCCTAAAATACCGATTTCAGCCCATTTTTGTCGGGTGGTACGAAAATCGCTTGAAAAGTCTAGATGAAATCGACGACCGCGAGATCCTTGTAGCATTCTTCTCCTAAATTTATGACTATGTCTCGGGTTCCGTATCGGATTTCAAACCCTAGCCATCGTCTAGCCCGAAAATACCAATTTAGGCCCATTTTTGTCGGGTGGTATGAAAATCGCCCGAAAAGTCCAGATGAAATCGCAACCGCGAGATCCTTGTAGCATTCTTTTCCGAAATTTATGATTGTGTCTCGGATTCCGTGTCGGATTTCAAACCCTAGCCATCGTATGGCTCGAAAATACCGATTTCGACCCAATATTGTCGGGTGGTACGAAAATTGCTTGAAATGTCCATATGAAATCGACGACCGCGAGATCCTTGTAGCATTCTTCTCCTAAATTTATGATTGTGTCTCGGGTTCCGTGTCGGATTTCAAACCCTAGCCATCGTCTGGCCCGAAAATACCGATTTCGGCCCAATTTTTTCGGGTGGTACGAAAATCGCCCGAAAAGTCCAGATGAATTCGACGACCGCGAGATCCTTGTAGCCTTCTTCTCCTAAATTTATAAATGTGCCTCGGGTTCCGTGTCGAATTTCAAACCTTATCCATCGTTTGGCCCGAAAATACCGATTTCGGCCCATTTTTGTCAAGTGGTACGAAAATCACCCGAAAAGTACAGATGAAATCGACGACCGCGAGATCCTTATAGCATTTTTCTACTAAATTTATAATTGTGCCTCGGGTTTCGTATCGGATTTCCAACCCTAGCGATCGTCTAGCCCGAAAATACCGATTTCGACCCATTTTTGTCGTGTGGTACGAAAATTGCCCGTAAAGTCTAGATGATATCGATGACCGCGAGATCGTTGTAGCGTTCTTCTCCTAAATTTATAAATGTGCCTCGGGTTCTGTGTCGGATTTCCAATCTTAGCCATCGTCTGAAATGAAAATACCGATTTCGGCCCATTTTTTACAGGTGGTACGGAAATCGCCCGAAAAGTCCATATGAAATCGACGATCGCGAGATCCTTGTAGCGTTCTTCTCCTAAATTTATAAATGTGCCTCGGGTTCTATGTCGGATTTCAAATCCTAGCCATCGTTTGGCTTGAAAATACCGATTTCGGCCCATTTTTGTCGGGTGGTAAGAAAAATCGCCCGAAAAGTCCAGATGAAATCGACAACAGCGAGATCCTTGTAGCATTCTTCTCCTAAATTTATAACTGTGCCTCGGGTTCCGTGTCGAATTTCAAACCCTAGGCATCGTCTAGCCCTCAAATACCGATTTTGGCCCATTTTTGTCGGGTGGTACGAAAATCGCACGAAAAGTCCAGATGAAATTGACAACCGCGAGATCCTTGTAGCGTTCTTCTCCTAAATTTATAAATGTGCCTCGGGTTCTGTGTTGGATTTCAAATCCTAGCCATCGTCTGGCTTGAAAATACCGATTTCGGCCCATTTTTATCCGGTGGTACAAAAATCGCTCGAAAAGTCCAGATGAAATCGACGACCGCGAGATCCTTGTAGCATTCTTCTCCTAAATTTATAACTGTGCCTCGGGTTCCGTGTCGAATTTCAAACCCTAGGCATCGTATAGCCCTCAAATACCGATTTTGGCCCATTTTTGTCGGGTGGTACGAAAATCGCACGAAAAGTCCAGATGAAATTGACAACCGCGAGATCCTTGTAGCGTTCTTCTCCTAAATTTATAAATGTGCCTCGGGTTCTGTGTTGGATTTCAAATCCTAGCCATCGTCTGGCTTTAAAATACCGATTTCGGCCCATTTTTATCCGGTGGTACAAAAATCGCCCGAAAAGTCCAGATGAAATCGACGACCGCGAGATCCTTGTTGCATTCTTCTCCTAAATTTATAACTGTGCCTCGGGTTTCGTGTCGGATTTCAAACCCTAGCGATCGTTTCGCCCAAAAATACAGATTTCGGCCCATTTTTGTCGTGTGGTACGAAAATCGCCCGAAAAGTCCAGTGAAATCGATGGCCGTGTGATCCTTGTAGCATTCTTCTCCTTAATTTATAACTGTGCCTCGGGTTCCGTGTCGGATTTCAAACCCTAGCTATCGTGTGGCCCGAAAATACCGATTTCAGCCTATTTTTATCGGGTGGTACGAAAATCGCCCGAAAAGTCTACATGAAATCGACGACCGCGTGGTCCTTGTAGCGTTCTTCTCCTAAATTTATAACTGTGCCTCGGGTTCTGTGTCGGATTTCAAATCCTAGCCATCGTCTGGCCCAAAAATACCTATTTCGGCCCATTTTTGTCGTGTGGTACGAAAATTGCCCGAAAAGTCTTGATGATATCGATGACCGCGAGATCGTTCTAGCATTCATCTCCTAAATTTATAACTGTGGCCCGGGTTCCGTGTCGGATTTCAAACCCTATCCATCGTCTGGCCTGAAAATACCGATTTCGGCCAATTTTTGTGGAGTGGTAAGAAAATCGCCTGAAAAGTCTTGATGAAATCGACAACCCCGAGATCCTTGTAGCCTTCTTCTCCTAAATTTATAAATGTGCCTCGGGTTCTATGTCGGATTTCAAATCCTAGCCATCGTCTGACTTGAAAATACCGATTTCGGCCCATTTTATTCAGGTGGTACGAAAATCGCCCGAAAAGTCCAGATGAAATTGACGACTGCGAGATCCTTGTAGCGTTCTTCTCCTTACTTTATAAATGTGCCTCGGGTTCTGTGTCGGATTTCAAATCCTAGCCATCGTCTGGCTTGAAAATATCGATTTCGGCCCATTTTTGTCGGGTGGTACGAAAATCGCCCGGAAAGTCCAGATGAAATCGACGACCGCGAGATACTTGTAGCATTCTTCTCCTAAATTTATGAATGTGTCTCGGGTTACGTGTCAAATTTCAAAACCTTAGCCATCGTATGGCCCGAAAATACCGATTTCGGCCCATTTTTGTCAGGTCGTACGAAAATCGGCCGAAAAGTCTGGATGAAATCGACGACCGCGAGATCCTTGCAGCATTCTTTTCCTAAATTTATGACTGTGTCTCGGGTTCCGTGTCGGATTTCAAACCCTAGCCAGTGTCTAGCCCTAAAATACCGATTTCAGCCCATTTTTGTCGGGTGGTACGAAAATCGCTTGAAAAGTCTAGATGAAATCGACGACCGCGAGATCCTTGTAGCATTCTTCTCCTAAATTTATGACTATGTCTCGGGTTCCGTGTCGGATTTCAAACCCTAGCCATCGTCTAGCCCGAAAATACCAATTTAGGCCCATTTTTGTCGGGTGGTATGAAAATCGCCCGAAAAGTCCAGATGAAATCGCAACCGCGAGATCCTTGTAGCATTCTTTTCCGAAATTTATGATTGTGTCTCGGATTCCGTGTCGGATTTAAAACCCTAGCCATCGTATGGCTCGAAAATACCGATTTCGACCCAATATTGTCGGGTGGTACGAAAATTGCTTGAAATGTCCATATGAAATCGACGACCGCGAGATCCTTGTAGCATTCTTCTCCTAAATTTATGATTGTGTCTCGGGTTCCGTGTCGGATTTCAAACCCTAGCCATCGTCTGGCCCGAAAATACCGATTTCGGCCCAATTTTTTCGGGTGGTACGAAAATCGCCCGAAAAGTCCAGATGAATTCGACGACCGCGAGATCCTTGTAGCCTTCTTCTCCTAAATTTATAAATGTGCCTCGGGTTCCGTGTCGAATTTCAAACCTTATCCATCGTTTGGCCCGAAAATACCGATTTCGGCCCATTTTTGTCAAGTGGTACGAAAATCACCCGAAAAGTACAGATGAAATCGACGACCGCGAGATCCTTATAGCATTTTTCTACTAAATTTATAATTGTGCCTCGGGTTTCGTATCGGATTTCCAACCCTAGCGATCGTCTAGCCCGAAAATACCGATTTCGACCCATTTTTGTCGTGTGGTACGAAAATTGCCCGTAAAGTCTAGATGATATCGATGACCGCGAGATCGTTGTAGCGTTCTTCTCCTAAATTTATAAATGTGCCTCGGGTTCTGTGTCGGATTTCCAATCTTAGCCATCGTCTGAAATGAAAATACCGATTTCGGCCCATTTTTTACAGGTGGTACGGAAATCGCCCGAAAAGTCCATATGAAATCGACGATCGCGAGATCCTTGTAGCGTTCTTCTCCTAAATTTATAAATGTGCCTCGGGTTCTATGTCGGATTTCAAATCCTAGCCATCGTTTGGCTTGAAAATACCGATTTCGGCCCATTTTTGTCGGGTGGTAAGAAAAATCGCCCGAAAAGTCCAGATGAAATCGACAACAGCGAGATCCTTGTAGCATTCTTCTCCTAAATTTATAACTGTGCCTCGGGTTCCGTGTCGAATTTCAAACCCTAGGCATCGTCTAGCCCTCAAATACCGATTTTGGCCCATTTTTGTCGGGTGGTACGAAAATCGCACGAAAAGTCCAGATGAAATTGACAACCGCGAGATCCTTGTAGCGTTCTTCTCCTAAATTTATAAATGTGCCTCGGGTTCTGTGTTGGATTTCAAATCCTAGCCATCGTCTGGCTTGAAAATACCGATTTCGGCCCATTTTTATCCGGTGGTACAAAAATCGCTCGAAAAGTCCAGATGAAATCGACGACCGCGAGATCCTTGTAGCATTCTTCTCCTAAATTTATAACTGTGCCTCGGGTTCCGTGTCGAATTTCAAACCCTAGGCATCGTATAGCCCTCAAATACCGATTTTGGCCCATTTTTGTCGGGTGGTACGAAAATCGCACGAAAAGTCCAGATGAAATTGACAACCGCGAGATCCTTGTAGCGTTCTTCTCCTAAATTTATAAATGTGCCTCGGGTTCTGTGTTGGATTTCAAATCCTAGCCATCGTCTGGCTTTAAAATACCGATTTCGGCCCATTTTTATCCGGTGGTACAAAAATCGCCCGAAAAGTCCAGATGAAATCGACGACCGCGAGATCCTTGTTGCATTCTTCTCCTAAATTTATAACTGTGCCTCGGGTTTCGTGTCGGATTTCAAACCCTAGCGATCGTTTCGCCCAAAAATACAGATTTCGGCCCATTTTTGTCGTGTGGTACGAAAATCGCCCGAAAAGTCCAGTGAAATCGATGGCCGTGTGATCCTTGTAGCATTCTTCTCCTTAATTTATAACTGTGCCTCGGGTTCCGTGTCGGATTTCAAACCCTAGCTATCGTGTGGCCCGAAAATACCGATTTCAGCCTATTTTTATCGGGTGGTACGAAAATCGCCCGAAAAGTCTACATGAAATCGACGACCCCGTGGTCCTTGTAGCGTTCTTCTCCTAAATTTATAACTGTGCCTCGGGTTCTGTGTCGGATTTCAAATCCTAGCCATCGTCTGGCCCAAAAATACCTATTTCGGCCCATTTTTGTCGTGTGGTACGAAAATTGCCCGAAAAGTCTTGATGATATCGATGACCGCGAGATCGTTCTAGCATTCATCTCCTAAATTTATAACTGTGGCCCGGGTTCCGTGTCGGATTTCAAACCCTATCCATCGTCTGGCCTGAAAATACCGATTTCGGCCAATTTTTGTGGAGTGGTAAGAAAATCGCCTGAAAAGTCTTGATGAAATCGACAACCCCGAGATCCTTGTAGCCTTCTTCTCCTAAATTTATAAATGTGCCTCGGGTTCTGTGTCGGATTTCAAATCCTAGCCATCGTCTGACTTGAAAATACCGATTTCGGCCCATTTTATTCAGGTGGTACGAAAATCGCCCGAAAAGTCCAGATGAAATTGACGACTGCGAGATCCTTGTAGCGTTCTTCTCCTTACTTTATAAATGTGCCTCGGGTTCTGTGTCGGATTTCAAATCCTAGCCATCGTCTGGCTTGAAAATATCGATTTGGGCCCATTTTTGTCGGGTGGTACGAAAATCGCCTGGAAAGTCCAGATGAAATCGACGACCGCGAGATCCTTGTAGCATTCTTCTCCTAAATTTATGAATGTGTCTCGGGTTACGTGTCAAATTTCAAAACCTTAGCCATCGTATGGCCCGAAAATACCGATTTCGGCCCATTTTTGTCAGGTCGTACGAAAATCGGTCGAAAAGTCTGGATGAAATCGACGGCCGCGAGATCCTTGCAGCATTCTTTTCCTAAATTTATGACTGTGTCTCGGGTTCCGTGTCGGATTTCAAACCCTAGCCAGTGTCTAGCCCTAAAATACCGATTTCAGCCCATTTTTGTCGGGTGGTACGAAAATCGCTTGAAAAGTCTAGATGAAATCGACGACCGCGAGATCCTTGTAGCATTCTTCTCCTAAATTTATGACTATGTCTCGGGTTCCGTATCGGATTTCAAACCCTAGCCATCGTCTAGCCCGAAAATACCAATTTAGGCCCATTTTTGTCGGGTGGTATGAAAATCGCCCGAAAAGTCCAGATGAAATCGCAACCGCGAGATCCTTGTAGCATTCTTTTCCGAAATTTATGATTGTGTCTCGGATTCCGTGTCGGATTTCAAACCCTAGCCATCGTATGGCTCGAAAATACCGATTTCGACCCAATATTGTCGGGTGGTACGAAAATTGCTTGAAATGTCCATATGAAATCGACGACCGCCAGATCCTTGTAGCATTCTTCTCCTAAATTTATGATTGTGTCTCGGGTTCCGTGTCGGATTTCAAACCCTAGCCATCGTCTGGCCCGAAAATACCGATTTCGGCCCAATTTTTTCGGGTGGTACGAAAATCGCCCGAAAAGTCCAGATGAATTCGACGACCGCGAGATCCTTGTAGCCTTCTTCTCCTAAATTTATAAATATGCCTCGGGTTCCGTGTCGAATTTCAAACCTTATCCATCGTTTGGCCCGAAAATACCGATTTCGGCCCATTTTTGTCAAGTGGTACGAAAATCACCCGAAAAGTACAGATGAAATCGACGACCGCGAGATCCTTATAGCATTTTTCTACTAAATTTATAATTGTGCCTCGGGTTTCGTATCGGATTTCCAACCCTAGCGATCGTCTAGCCCGAAAATACCGATTTCGACCCATTTTTGTCGTGTGGTACGAAAATTGCCCGTAAAGTCTAGATGATATCGATGACCGCGAGATCGTTGTAGCGTTCTTCTCCTAAATTTATAAATGTGCCTCGGGTTCTGTGTCGGATTTCCAATCTTAGCCATCGTCTGAAATGAAAATACCGATTTCGGCCCATTTTTTACAGGTGGTACGGAAATCGCCCGAAAAGTCCATATGAAATCGACGATCGCGAGATCCTTGTAGCGTTCTTCTCCTAAATTTATAAATGTGCCTCGGGTTCTATGTCGAATTTCAAATCCTAGCCATTGTTTGGCTTGAAAATACCGATTTCGGCCGATTTTTGTCGGGTGGTACGAAAAATCGCTCGAAAAGTCCAGATGAAATCGACAACAGCGAGATCCTTGTAGCATTCTTCTCCTAAATTTATAACTGTGCCTCGGGTTCCGTGTCGAATTTCAAACCCTAGGCATCGTCTAGCCCTCAAATACCGATTTTGGCCCATTTTTGTCGGGTGGTACGAAAATCGCACGAAAAGTCCAGATGAAATTGACAACCGCGAGATCCTTGTAGCGTTCTTCTCCTAAATTTATAAATGTGCCTCGGGTTCTGTGTTGGATTTCAAATCCTAGCCATCGTCTGGCTTGAAAATACCGATTTCGGCCCATTTTTATCCGGTGGTACAAAAATCGCCCGAAAAGTCCAGATGAAATCGACGACCGCGAGATCCTTGTTGCATTCTTCTCCTAAATTTATAACTGTGCCTCGGGTTTCGTGTCGGATTTCAAACCCTAGCGATCGTTTCGCCCAAAAATACAGATTTCGGCCCATTTTTGTCGTGTGGTACGAAAATCGCCCGAAAAGTCCATATGAAATCGATGGTCGTGTGATCCTTGTAGCATTCTTCTCCTTAATTTATAACTGTGCCTCGGGTTCCGTGTCGGATTTCAAACCCTAGCTATCGTGTGGCCCGAAAATACCGATTTCAGCCTATTTTTATCGGGTGGTACGAAAATCGCTTGAAAAGTCTACATGAAATCGACGACCGCGTGGTCCTTGTAGCGTTCTTCTCCTAAATTTATAACTGTGCCTCGGGTTCTGTGTCGGATTTCAAATCCTAGCCATCGTCTGGCCCAAAAATACCTATTTCGGCCCATTTTTGTCGTGTGGTACGAAAATTGCCCGAAAAGTCTTGATGATATCGATGACCGCGAGATCGTTCTAGCATTCATCTCCTAAATTTATAACTGTGGCCCGAGTTCCGTGTCGGATTTCAAACCCTATCCATCGTGTGGCCTGAAAATACCGATTTCGGCCAATTTTTGTGGAGTGGTAAGAAAATCGCCTGAAAAGTCTTGATGAAATCGACAACCCCGAGATCCTTGTAGCCTTCTTCTCCTAAATTTATAAATGTGCCTCGGGTTCTGTGTCGGATTTCAAATCCTAGCCATCGTCTGACTTGAAAATACCGATTTCGGCCCATTTTATTCAGGTGGTACGAAAATCGCCCGAAAAGTCCAGATGAAATTGACGACTGCGAGATCCTTGTAGCGTTCTTCTCCTTACTTTATAAATGTGCCTCGGGTTCTGTGTCGGATTTCAAATCCTAGCCATCGTCTGGCTTGAAAATATCGATTTCGGCCCATTTTTGTCGGGTGGTACGAAAATCGCCCGGAAAGTCCAGATGAAATCGACGACCGCGAGATCCTTGTAGCATTCTTCTCCTAAATTTATGAATGTGTCTCGGGTTACGTGTCAAATTTCAAAACCTTAGCCATCGTATGGCCCAAAAATACCGATTTCGGCCCATTTTTGTCAGGTCGTACGAAAATCGGCCGAAAAGTCTGGATGAAATCGACGACCGCGAGATCCTTGCAGCATTCTTTTCCTAAATTTATGACTGTGTCTCGGGTTCCGTGTCGGATTTCAAACCCTAGCCAGTGTCTAGCCCTAAAATACCGATTTCAGCCCATTTTTGTCGGGTGGTACGAAAATCGCTTGAAAAGTCTAGATGAAATCGACGACCGCGAGATCCTTGTAGCATTCTTCTCCTAAATTTATGACTATGTCTCGGGTTCCGTGTCGGATTTCAAACCCTAGCCATCGTCTAGCCCGAAAATACCAATTTAGGCCCATTTTTGTCGGGTGGTATGAAAATCGCCCGAAAAGTCCAGATGAAATCGCAACCGCGAGATCCTTGTAGCATTCTTTTCCGAAATTTATGATTGTGTCTCGGATTCCGTGTCGGATTTAAAACCCTAGCCATCGTATGGCTCGAAAATACCGATTTCGACCCAATATTGTCGGGTGGTACGAAAATTGCTTGAAATGTCCATATGAAATCGACGACCGCGAGATCCTTGTAGCATTCTTCTCCTAAATTTATGATTGTGTCTCGGGTTCCGTGTCGGATTTCAAACCCTAGCCATCGTCTGGCCCGAAAATACCGATTTCGGCCCAATTTTTTCGGGTGGTACGAAAATCGCCCGAAAAGTCTAGATGAATTCGACGACCGCGAGATCCTTGTAGCCTTCTTCTCCTAAATTTATAAATGTGCCTCGGGTTCCGTGTCGAATTTCAAACCTTATCCATCGTTTGGCCCGAAAATACCGATTTCGGCCCATTTTTGTCAAGTGGTACGAAAATCACCCGAAAAGTACAGATGAAATCGACGACCGCGAGATCCTTATAGCATTTTTCTACTAAATTTATAATTGTGCCTCGGGTTTCGTATCGGATTTCCAACCCTAGCGATCGTCTAGCCCGAAAATACCGATTTCGACCCATTTTTGTCGTGTGGTACGAAAATTGCCCGTAAAGTCTAGATGATATCGATGACCGCGAGATCGTTGTAGCGTTCTTCTCCTAAATTTATAAATGTGCCTCGGGTTCTGTGTCGGATTTCCAATCTTAGCCATCGTCTGAAATGAAAATACCGATTTCGGCCCATTTTTTACAGGTGGTACGGAAATCGCCCGAAAAGTCCATATGAAATCGACGATCGCGAGATCCTTGTAGCGTTCTTCTCCTAAATTTATAAATGTGCCTCGGGTTCTATGTCGGATTTCAAATCCTAGCCATCGTTTGGCTTGAAAATACCGATTTCGGCCCATTTTTGTCGGGTGGTAAGAAAAATCGCCCGAAAAGTCCAGATGAAATCGACAACAGCGAGATCCTTGTAGCATTCTTCTCCTAAATTTATAACTGTGCCTCGGGTTCCGTGTCGAATTTCAAACCCTAGGCATCGTCTAGCCCTCAAATACCGATTTTGGCCCATTTTTGTCGGGTGGTACGAAAATCGCACGAAAAGTCCAGATGAAATTGACAACCGCGAGATCCTTGTAGCGTTCTTCTCCTAAATTTATAAATGTGCCTCGGGTTCTGTGTTGGATTTCAAATCCTAGCCATCGTCTGGCTTGAAAATACCGATTTCGGCCCATTTTTATCCGGTGGTACAAAAATCGCTCGAAAAGTCCAGATGAAATCGACGACCGCGAGATCCTTGTAGCATTCTTCTCCTAAATTTATAACTGTGCCTCGGGTTCCGTGTCGAATTTCAAACCCTAGGCATCGTATAGCCCTCAAATACCGATTTTGGCCCATTTTTGTCGGGTGGTACGAAAATCGCACGAAAAGTCCAGATGAAATTGACAACCGCGAGATCCTTGTAGCGTTCTTCTCCTAAATTTATAAATGTGCCTCGGGTTCTGTGTTGGATTTCAAATCCTAGCCATCGTCTGGCTTTAAAATACCGATTTCGGCCCATTTTTATCCGGTGGTACAAAAATCGCCCGAAAAGTCCAGATGAAATCGACGACCGCGAGATCCTTGTTGCATTCTTCTCCTAAATTTATAACTGTGCCTCGGGTTTCGTGTCGGATTTCAAACCCTAGCGATCGTTTCGCCCAAAAATACAGATTTCGGCCCATTTTTGTCGTGTGGTACGAAAATCGCCCGAAAAGTCCATATGAAATCGATGGTCGTGTGATCCTTGTAGCATTCTTCTCCTTAATTTATAACTGTGCCTCGGGTTCCGTGTCGGATTTCAAACCCTAGCTATCGTGTGGCCCGAAAATACCGATTTCAGCCTATTTTTATCGGGTGGTACGAAAATCGCTTGAAAAGTCTACATGAAATCGACGACCGCGTGGTCCTTGTAGCGTTCTTCTCCTAAATTTATAACTGTGCCTCGGGTTCTGTGTCGGATTTCAAATCCTAGCCATCGTCTGGCCCAAAAATACCTATTTCGGCCCATTTTTGTCGTGTGGTACGAAAATTGCCCGAAAAGTCTTGATGATAGCGATGACCGCGAGATCGTTCTAGCATTCATCTCCTAAATTTATAACTGTGGCCCGAGTTCCGTGTCGGATTTCAAACCCTATCCATCGTGTGGCCTGAAAATACCGATTTCGGCCAATTTTTGTGGAGTGGTAAGAAAATCGCCTGAAAAGTCTTGATGAAATCGACAACCCCGAGATCCTTGTAGCCTTCTTCTCCTAAATTTATAAATGTGCCTCGGGTTCTGTGTCGGATTTCAAATCCTAGCCATCGTCTGACTTGAAAATACCGATTTCGGCCCATTTTATTCAGGTGGTACGAAAATCGCCCGAAAAGTCCAGATGAAATTGACGACTGCGAGATCCTTGTAGCGTTCTTCTCCTTACTTTATAAATGTGCCTCGGGTTCTGTGTCGGATTTCAAATCCTAGCCATCGTCTGGCTTGAAAATATCGATTTCGGCCCATTTTTGTCGGGTGGTACGAAAATCGCCCGGAAAGTCCAGATGAAATCGACGACCGCGAGATCCTTGTAGCATTCTTCTCCTAAATTTATGAATGTGTCTCGGGTTACGTGTCAAATTTCAAAACCTTAGCCATCGTATGGCCCAAAAATACCGATTTCGGCCCATTTTTGTCAGGTCGTACGAAAATCGGCCGAAAAGTCTGGATGAAATCGACGACCGCGAGATCCTTGCAGCATTCTTTTCCTAAATTTATGACTGTGTCTCGGGTTCCGTGTCGGATTTCAAACCCTAGCCAGTGTCTAGCCCTAAAATACCGATTTCAGCCCATTTTTGTCGGGTGGTACGAAAATCGCTTGAAAAGTCTAGATGAAATCGACGACCGCGAGATCCTTGTAGCATTCTTCTCCTAAATTTATGACTATGTCTCGGGTTCCGTGTCGGATTTCAAACCCTAGCCATCGTCTAGCCCGAAAATACCAATTTAGGCCCATTTTTGTCGGGTGGTATGAAAATCGCCCGAAAAGTCCAGATGAAATCGCAACCGCGAGATCCTTGTAGCATTCTTTTCCGAAATTTATGATTGTGTCTCGGATTCCGTGTCGGATTTCAAACCCTAGCCATCGTATGGCTCGAAAATACCGATTTCGACCCAATATTGTCGGGTGGTACGAAAATTGCTTGAAATGTCCATATGAAATCGACGACCGCGAGATCCTTGTAGCATTCTTCTCCTAAATTTATGATTGTGTCTCGGGTTCCGTGTCGGATTTCAAACCCTAGCCATCGTCTGGCCCGAAAATACCGATTTCGGCCCAATTTTTTCGGGTGGTACGAAAATCGCCCGAAAAGTCCAGATGAATTCGACGACCGCGAGATCCTTGTAGCCTTCTTCTCCTAAATTTATAAATGTGCCTCGGGTTCCGTGTCGAATTTCAAACCTTATCCATCGTTTGGCCCGAAAATACCGATTTCGGCCCATTTTTGTCAAGTGGTACGAAAATCACCCGAAAAGTACAGATGAAATCAACGACCGCGAGATCCTTATAGCATTTTTCTACTAAATTTATAATTGTGCCTCGGGTTTCGTATCGGATTTCCAACCCTAGCGATCGTCTAGCCCGAAAATACCGATTTCGACCCATTTTTGTCGTGTGGTACGAAAATTGCCCGTAAAGTCTAGATGATATCGATGACCGCGAGATCGTTGTAGCGTTCTTCTCCTAAATTTATAAATGTGCCTCGGGTTCTGTGTCGGATTTCCAATCTTAGCCATCGTCTGAAATGAAAATACCGATTTCGGCCCATTTTTTACAGGTGGTACGGAAATCGCCCGAAAAGTCCATATGAAATCGACGATCGCGAGATCCTTGTAGCGTTCTTCTCCTAAATTTATAAATGTGCCTCGGGTTCTATGTCGGATTTCAAATCCTAGCCATCGTTTGGCTTGAAAATACCGATTTCGGCCCATTTTTGTCGGGTGGTAAGAAAAATCGCCCGAAAAGTCCAGATGAAATCGACAACAGCGAGATCCTTGTAGCATTCTTCTCCTAAATTTATAACTGTGCCTCGGGTTCCGTGTCGAATTTCAAACCCTAGGCATCGTCTAGCCCTCAAATACCGATTTTGGCCCATTTTTGTCGGGTGGTACGAAAATCGCACGAAAAGTCCAGATGAAATTGACAACCGCGAGATCCTTGTAGCGTTCTTCTCCTAAATTTATAAATGTGCCTCGGGTTCTGTGTTGGATTTCAAATCCTAGCCATCGTCTGGCTTGAAAATACCGATTTCGGCCCATTTTTATCCGGTGGTACAAAAATCGCTCGAAAAGTCCAGATGAAATCGACGACCGCGAGATCCTTGTAGCATTCTTCTCCTAAATTTATAACTGTGCCTCGGGTTCCGTGTCGAATTTCAAACCCTAGGCATCGTATAGCCCTCAAATACCGATTTTGGCCCATTTTTGTCGGGTGGTACGAAAATCGCACGAAAAGTCCAGATGAAATTGACAACCGCGAGATCCTTGTAGCGTTCTTCTCCTAAATTTATAAATGTGCCTCGGGTTCTGTGTTGGATTTCAAATCCTAGCCATCGTCTGGCTTTAAAATACCGATTTCGGCCCATTTTTATCCGGTGGTACAAAAATCGCCCGAAAAGTCCAGATGAAATCGACGACCGCGAGATCCTTGTTGCATTCTTCTCCTAAATTTATAACTGTGCCTCGGGTTTCGTGTCGGATTTCAAACCCTAGCGATCGTTTCGCCCAAAAATACAGATTTCGGCCCATTTTTGTCGTGTGGTACGAAAATCGCCCGAAAAGTCCATATGAAATCGATGGTCGTGTGATCCTTGTAGCATTCTTCTCCTTAATTTATAACTGTGCCTCGGGTTCCGTGTCGGATTTCAAACCCTAGCTATCGTGTGGCCCGAAAATACCGATTTCAGCCTATTTTTATCGGGTGGTACGAAAATCGCTTGAAAAGTCTACATGAAATCGACGACCGCGTGGTCCTTGTAGCGTTCTTCTCCTAAATTTATAACTGTGCCTCGGGTTCTGTGTCGGATTTCAAATCCTAGCCATCGTCTGGCCCAAAAATACCTATTTCGGCCCATTTTTGTCGTGTGGTACGAAAATTGCCCGAAAAGTCTTGATGATAGCGATGACCGCGAGATCGTTCTAGCATTCATCTCCTAAATTTATAACTGTGGCCCGAGTTCCGTGTCGGATTTCAAACCCTATCCATCGTGTGGCCTGAAAATACCGATTTCGGCCAATTTTTGTGGAGTGGTAAGAAAATCGCCTGAAAAGTCTTGATGAAATCGACAACCCCGAGATCCTTGTAGCCTTCTTCTCCTAAATTTATAAATGTGCCTCGGGTTCTGTGTCGGATTTCAAATCCTAGCCATCGTCTGACTTGAAAATACCGATTTCGGCCCATTTTATTCAGGTGGTACGAAAATCGCCCGAAAAGTCCAGATGAAATTGACGACTGCGAGATCCTTGTAGCGTTCTTCTCCTTACTTTATAAATGTGCCTCGGGTTCTGTGTCGGATTTCAAATCCTAGCCATCGTCTGGCTTGAAAATATCGATTTCGGCCCATTTTTGTCGGGTGGTACGAAAATCGCCCGGAAAGTCCAGATGAAATCGACGACCGCGAGATCCTTGTAGCATTCTTCTCCTAAATTTATGAATGTGTCTCGGGTTACGTGTCAAATTTCAAAACCTTAGCCATCGTATGGCCCAAAAATACCGATTTCGGCCCATTTTTGTCAGGTCGTACGAAAATCGGCCGAAAAGTCTGGATGAAATCGACGACCGCGAGATCCTTGCAGCATTCTTTTCCTAAATTTATGACTGTGTCTCGGGTTCCGTGTCGGATTTCAAACCCTAGCCAGTGTCTAGCCCTAAAATACCGATTTCAGCCCATTTTTGTCGGGTGGTACGAAAATCGCTTGAAAAGTCTAGATGAAATCGACGACCGCGAGATCCTTGTAGCATTCTTCTCCTAAATTTATGACTATGTCTCGGGTTCCGTGTCGGATTTCAAACCCTAGCCATCGTCTAGCCCGAAAATACCAATTTAGGCCCATTTTTGTCGGGTGGTATGAAAATCGCCCGAAAAGTACAGATGAAATCGCAACCGCGAGATCCTTATAGCATTCTTTTCCGAAATTTATGATTGTGTCTCGGATTCCGTGTCGGATTTCAAACCCTAGCCATCGTATGGCTCGAAAATACCGATTTCGACCCAATATTGTCGGGTGGTACGAAAATTGCTTGAAATGTCCATATGAAATCGACGACCGCGAGATCCTTGTAGCATTCTTCTCCTAAATTTATGATTGTGTCTCGGGTTCCGTGTCGGATTTCAAACACTAGCCATCGTCTGGCCCGAAAATACCGATTTCGGCCCAATTTTTTCGGGTGGTACGAAAATCGCCCGAAAAGTCCAGATGAATTCGACGACCGCGAGATCCTTGTAGCCTTCTTCTCCTAAATTTATAAATGTGCCTCGGGTTCCGTGTCGAATTTTAAACCTTATCCATCGTTTGGCCCGAAAATACCGATTTCGGCCCATTTTTGTCAAGTGGTACGAAAATCACTCGAAAAGTACAGATGAAATCGACGACCGCGAGATCCTTATAGCATTTTTCTACTAAATTTATAATTGTGCCTCGGGTTTCGTATCGGATTTCCAACCCTAGCGATCGTCTAGCCCGAAAATACCGATTTCGACCCATTTTTGTCGTGTGGTACGAAAATTGCCCGTAAAGTCTAGATGATATCGATGACCGCGAGATCGTTGTAGCGTTCTTCTCCTAAATTTATAAATGTGCCTCGGGTTCTGTGTCGGATTTCCAATCTTAGCCATCGTCTGAAATGAAAATACCGATTTCGGCCCATTTTTTATAGGTGGTACGAAAATTGCCCGTAAAGTCTAGATGATATCGATGACCGCGAGATCGTTGTAGCGTTCTTCTCCTAAATTTATAAATGTGCCTCGGGTTCTGTGTCGGATTTCCAATCTTAGCCATCGTCTGAAATGAAAATACCAATTTAGGCCCATTTTTGTCGGGTGGTACGAAAAATCGCCCGAAAAGTCCAGATGAAATCGACAACAGCGAGATCCTTGTAGCATTCTTCTCCTAAATTTATAACTGTGCCTCGGGTTCCGTGTCAAATTTCAAACCCTAGGCATCGTCTAGCCCTCAAATACCGATTTTGGCCCATTTTTGTCGGGTGGTACGAAAATCGCCCGAAAAGTCCAGATGAAATTGACAACCGCGAGATCCTTGTAGCGTTCTTCTCCTAAATTTATAAATGTGCCTCGGGTTCTGTGTTGGATTTCAAATCCTAGCCATCGTCTGGCTTTAAAATACCGATTTCGGCCCATTTTTATCCGGTGGTACAAAAATCGCCCGAAAAGTCCAGATGAAATCGACGACCGCGAGATCCTTGTTGCATTCTTCTCCTAAATTTATAACTGTGCCTCGGGTT
>JBBPBP010009777.1:2058567-2071703 GCA_037974735.1 Cicer chorassanicum
GTGGTACGAAAATTGCCCGTAAAGTCTAGATGATATCGATGACCGCGAGATCGTTGTAGCGTTCTTCTCCTAAATTTATAAATGTGCCTCGGGTTCTGTGTCGGATTTCCAATCTTAGCCATCGTCTGAAATGAAAATACCAATTTAGGCCCATTTTTGTCGGGTGGTACGAAAAATCGCCCGAAAAGTCCAGATGAAATCGACAACAGCGAGATCCTTGTAGCATTCTTCTCCTAAATTTATAACTGTGCCTCGGGTTCCGTGTCAAATTTCAAACCCTAGGCATCGTCTAGCCCTCAAATACCGATTTTGGCCCATTTTTGTCGGGTGGTACGAAAATCGCCCGAAAAGTCCAGATGAAATTGACAACCGCGAGATCCTTGTAGCGTTCTTCTCCTAAATTTATAAATGTGCCTCGGGTTCTGTGTTGGATTTCAAATCCTAGCCATCGTCTGGCTTTAAAATACCGATTTCGGCCCATTTTTATCCGGTGGTACAAAAATCGCCCGAAAAGTCCAGATGAAATCGACGACCGCGAGATCCTTGTTGCATTCTTCTCCTAAATTTATAACTGTGCCTCGGGTTTCGTGTCGGATTTCAAACCCTAGCGATCGTTTCGCCCAAAAATACAGATTTCGGCCCATTTTTGTCGTGTGGTACGAAAATCGCCCGAAAAGTCCAGTGAAATCGATGGCCGTGTGATCCTTGTAGCATTCTTCTCCTTAATTTATAACTGTGCCTCGGGTTCCGTGTCGGATTTCAAACCCTAGCTATCGTGTGGCCCGAAAATACCGATTTCAGCCTATTTTTATCGGGTGGTACGAAAATCGCCCGAAAAGTCTACATGAAATTGACGACCGCGTGGTCCTTGTAGCGTTCTTCTCCTAAATTTATAACTGTGCCTCGGGTTCTGTGTCGGATTTCAAATCCTAGCCATCGTCTGGCCCAAAAATACCTATTTCGGCCCATTTTTGTCGTGTGGTACGAAAATTGCCCGAAAAGTCTTGATGATATCGATGACCGCGAGATCGTTCTAGCATTCATCTCCTAAATTTATAACTGTGGCCCGGGTTCCGTGTCGGATTTCAAACCCTATCCATCGTCTGGCCTGAAAATACCGATTTCGGCCAATTTTTGTGGAGTGGTAAGAAAATCGCCTGAAAAGTCTTGATGAAATCGACAACCCCGAGATCCTTGTAGCCTTCTTCTCCTAAATTTATAAATGTGCCTCGGGTTCTGTGTCGGATTTCAAATCCTAGCCATCGTCTGACTTGAAAATACCGATTTCGGCCCATTTTATTCAGGTGGTACGAAAATCGCCCGAAAAGACCAGATGAAATTGACGACTGCGAGATCCTTGTAGCGTTCTTCTCCTTACTTTATAAATGTGCCTCGGGTTCTGTGTCGGATTTCAAATCCTAGCCATCGTCTGGCTTGAAAATATCGATTTCGGCCCATTTTTGTCGAGTGGTACGAAAATCGCTCGAAAAGTCTAGATGAAATCGAGAACCGCGAGATCCTTGTAGCATTCTTCTCCTAAATTTATAACTGTGCCTCGGGTTCCGTATCGGATTTCAAACCCTAGGCATCATCTAGCCCTCAAATACCGATTTCGGCCCATTTTTGTCGGGTGGTACAAAAATCGCCCGAAAAGTCCAGATGAAATCGACGACCGCGAGATCCTTGTTGCATTCTTCTCCTAAATTTATAATTGTGCCTCGGGTTTCGTGTCATATTTCAAACCCTTGCGATCGTTTCGCCCTAAAATACAGATTTCGACCCATTTTTTTCGTGTGGTACGAAAATCGCCCGAAAAGTCCAGATGAAATCGACGACCGCGATATCCTTGTAGCATTCTTCTCCTAAATTTATGACTGTGCCTCGGGTTCCGTGTCGGATTTCAAACCCTAGCCATCGTATGGCCCGAAAATACCGATTTCGACCCATTTTTGTCGGGTGGTACGAAAATTGCTTGAAAGTCCGTATGAAATCGACGACCGCGAGATCCTTGTAGCCTTCTTCTTCTAAATTTATAAATGTGTCTCGGGTTCTGTGTCGAATTTCAAATCCTAGCCATCGTTTGGCTTGAAAATACCGATTTCGGACCATTTTTGTTGGGTGGTACGAAAATCACCCGAAAAGTCCAGATGAAATCGACAACCGCGAGATCCTTGTAGCATTTTTCTCCTAAATTTATAACTGTGCCTCGGGTTCCGTGTCGGATTTCAAACCCTAGGCATCGTCTAGCCCTCAAATACCGATTTCGGCCTATTTTTGTCGGGTGGTACGAAAATCGCCCGAAAAGTCCAGATGAAATTGACAACCGCGAGATCCTTGTAGCGTTCTTCTCCTAAATTTATAAATGTGCCTCGGGTTCTGTGTCGGATTTCAAATCCTAGCCATCGTCTGGCTTGAAAATACCGATTTCGGCCCATTTTTATCGGGTGGTACAAAAATCACTTGAAAAGTCCAGATGAAATCGACGACCGCGAGATCCTTGTTGCATTCTTCTCCTAAATTTATAACTGTGCCTCGGGTTTCGTGCCGGATTTCAAACCCTAGCGATCAATTCGCCCGAAAATACAGATTTCGGCCCATTTTTGTCGTGTGGTACGAAAATCGCCCGAAAAGTCTACATGAAATCGACGACCGCGTGATCCTTGTAGCGTTCTTCTCCTAAATTTATAACTGTGCCTCGGGTTCTGTGTCGGATTTCAAATCTTAGCCATTGTTTGGCCCAAAAATACCTATTTCGGCCCATTTTTGTCGTGTGGTACGAAAATTTCCCGAAAAGTCTAGATGATATCGATGACCACGAGATCGTTCTAGCATTCTTCTCCTAAATCTATAACTGTGGCTCGAGTTCCGTGTCGGATTTCAAACCCTATCCATCGTCTGGCCTGAAAATACCGATTTCGGCCAATTTTTGTGGGGTGGTACGAAAATCGCCTGAAAAGTCCAAATGAAATCGACAACCCCGAGATCCTTGTAGCCTTCTTCTCCTAAATTTATAAATGTTCCTCGGGTTCTGTGTCGGATTTCAAATCCTAGCCATCGTCTGGCTTGAAAATACCGATTTCGGCGCATTTTTTTTAGGTGGTACGAAAATCGCCCGAAAAGTCCAGATGAAATTGACGACCGCGAGATCCTTGTAGCGTTCTTCTCCTCACATTATAAATGTGCCTCGGGTTCTGTGTCGGATTTCAAATCCTAGCCATCGTCTGGCTTGAAAATACCGATTTTGGCCCATTTTTGTCGGGTGGTACGAAAATCGCTCGAAAAGCCTAGATGAAATCGACAACCGCGAGATCCTTGTAGCATTCTTCTCCTAAATTTATAACTGTGCCTCAGGTTCCGTGTTGGATTTCAAACCCTAGGCATCGTCTAGCCCTCAAATACCGATTTCGGCCCATTTTTGTCGGGTGGTACGAAAATCGCCCGAAAAGTCCTGATGAAATCGACGACCGCGAGATCCTTGTAGCATTCTTCTCCTAAATTTATAACTGTGGCTCGGGTTCCGTGTCGGATTTCAAACCCTAGCCATCGTATGGCCCGAAAATACCGATTTCGACCCATTTTTGTCGGGTGGTACGAAAATTGCTTGAAAAGTCCATATGAAATCGACGACCGCGAGATCCTTGTAGCCTTCTTCTCCTAAATTTATAAATATGCCTCGGGTTCTGTGTTGGATTTCAAATCCTAGCCATCGTCTGGCTTGAAAATACCGATTTCGGCCCATTTTTTTCAGGTGGTACGAAAATCGCCCGCAAAGTCCAGATGAAATCGACGACCGCGAGATCCTTGTAGCGTTCTTCTCCTAAATTTATAAATGTGCCTCGGGTCCTATGTCGGATTTCAAATCCTAGCCATCGTCTGGCTTGAAAATACCGATTTCGGCCCAATATTGTCGGGTGGTACGAAAATTGCTTGAAATGTCCATATGAAATCGACGACCGCGAGATCCTTGTAGCATTCTTCTCCTAAATTTATGATTGTGTCTCGGGTTCCGTGTCGGATTTCAAACCCTAGCCATCGTCTGGCCCGAAAATACCGATTTCGGCCCAATTTTTTCGGGTGGTACGAAAATCGCCCGAAAAGTCCAGATGAATTCGACGATCGCGAGATCCTTGTAGCCTTCTTCTCCTAAATTTATAAATGTGCCTCGGTTTCCGTGTCGAATTTCAAACCTTATCCATCGTTTGGCCTGAAAATACCGATTTCGGCCCATTTTTGTCAAGTGGTACGAAAATCACCCGAAAAGTACAGATGAAATCGACGACCGCGAGATCCTTATAGCATTTTTCTACTAAATTTATAATTGTGCCTCGGGTTTCGTATCGGATTTCCAACCCTAGCGATCGTCTGGCCCGAAAATACCGATTTCGACCCATTTTTGTCGGGTGGTACGAAAATTGCCCGTAAAGTCTAGATGATATCGATGACCGCGAGATCGTTCTAGCATTCATCTCCTAAATTTATAACTGTGGCCCGGGTTCCGTGTCGGATTTCAAACCCTATCCATCGTCTGGCCTGAAAATACCGATTTCGGCCAATTTTTGTGGAGTGGTAAGAAAATCGCCCGAAAAGTCCATATGAAATCAACGACCGCGAGATCCTTGTAGCCTTCTTCTCCTAAATTTATAAATGTGCCTCGGGTTCTGTGTCGAATTTCAAATCCTTGCCATCGTCTGGCTTGAAAATACCGATTTCGGACCATTTTTGTTGGGTGGTACGAAAATCACCCGAAAAGTCCAGATGAAATCGACAACCGCGAGATCCTTGTAGCATTTTTCTCCTAAATTTATAACTGTGCCTCGGGTTCCGTGTCGGATTTCAAACCCTAGGCATCGTCTAGCCCTCAAATACCGATTTCGGCCTATTTTTGTCGGGTGGTACGAAAATCGCCCGAAAAGTCCAGATGAAATTGACAACCGCGAGATCCTTGTAGCGTTCTTCTCCTAAATTTATAAATGTGCCTCGGGTTCTGTGTCGGATTTCAAATCCTAGCCATCGTCTGGCTTGAAAATACCGATTTCGGCCCATTTTTATCGGGTGGTACAAAAATCACTTGAAAAGTCTAGATGAAATCGACGGCCGCGAGATCCTTGTTGCATTCTTCTCCTAAATTTATAACTGTGCCTCGGGTTTCGTGCCGGATTTCAAACCCTAGCGATCAATTCGCCCGAAAATACAGATTTCGGCCCATTTTTGTCGTGTGGTACGAAAATCGCCCGAAAAGTCCAGATGAAATCGATGGCCGCGTGATCCTTGTAGCATTCTTCTTCTAAACTTATAACCGTGCCTCGGGTTCCGTGTCGGATTTCAAACCCTAGCCATCGTGTGGCCCGAAAATATCGATTTCGGCCTATTTGTATCAAGTGGTACGAAAATCGCCCGAAAAGTCTACATGAAATCGACGACCGCGTGATCCTTGTAGCGTTCTTCTCCTAAATTTATAACTGTGCCTCGGGTTCTGTGTCGGATTTCAAATCTTAGCCATTGTTTGGCCCAAAAATACCTATTTCGGCCCATTTTTGTCGTGTGGTACGAAAATTGCCCGAAAAGTCTAGATGATATCGATGACCACGAGATCGTTCTAGCATTCTTCTCCTAAATCTATAACTGTGGCTCGGGTTCCGTGTCGGATTTCAAACCCTATCCATCGTCTGGCCTGAAAATACCGATTTCGGCCAATTTTTGTGGGGTGGTACGAAAATCGCCTGAAAAGTCCAAATGAAATCGACAACCCCGAGATCCTTGTAGCCTTCTTCTCCTAAATTTATAAATGTTCCTCGGGTTCTGTGTCGGATTTCAAATCCTAGCCATCGTCTGGCTTGAAAATACCGATTTCGGCGCATTTTTTTTAGGTGGTACGAAAATCGCCCGAAAAGTCCAGATGAAATTGACGACCGCGAGATCCTTGTAGCGTTCTTCTCCTCACTTTATAAATGTGCCTCGGGTTCTGTGTCGGATTTCAAATCCTAGCCATCGTCTGGCTTGAAAATACCGATTTTGGCCCATTTTTGTCGGGTGGTACGAAAATCGCTCGAAAAGCCTAGATGAAATCGACAACCGCGAGATCCTTGTAGCATTCTTCTCCTAAATTTATAACTGTGCCTCGGGTTCCGTGTTGGATTTCAAACCCTAGGCATCGTCTAGCCCTCAAATACCGATTTCGGCCCATTTTTGTCGGGTGGTACGAAAATCGCCCGAAAAGTCCTGATGAAATCGACGACCGCGAGATCCTTGTAGCATTCTTCTCCTAAATTTATAACTGTGGCTCGGGTTCCGTGTCGGATTTCAAACCCTAGCCATCGTATGGCCCGAAAATACCGATTTCGACCCATTTTTGTCGGGTGGTACGAAAATCGCCCAGAAAGTCCAAATGAAATCGACGACAGCGAGATCCTTATAGCATTCTTTTCCTAAATTTATGACTGTGTCTCGGGTTCCGTGTCGGATTTCAAACCCTAGCCATCGTCTGACCCGAAAAGTCCAGATGAAATCGACGACCGCGAGATCCTTGTATCCTTCTTCTCCTAAATTTATAAATGTGCCTCGGGTTCTGTGTCGAATTTCGAATCCGTGCTATCGTCTGGCTTGAAAATACCGATTTCGGACCATTTTTGTTGGGTGGTACGAAAATCACCCGAAAAGTCCAGATGAAATCGACAACCGCGAGATCCTTGTAGCATTTTTCTCCTAAATTTATAACTGTGCCTCGGGTTCCGTGTCGGATTTCAAACCCTAGGCATCGTCTAGCCCTCAAATACCGATTTCGGCCTATTTTTGTCGGGTGGTACGAAAATCGCCCGAAAAGTCCAGATGAAATTGACAACCGCGAGATCCTTGTAGCGTTCTTCTCCTAAATTTATAAATGTGCCTCGGGTTCTGTGTCGGATTTCAAATCCTAGCCATCGTCTGGCTTGAAAATACCGATTTCGGCCCATTTTTATCGGGTGGTACAAAAATCACTTGAAAAGTTTAGATGAAATCGACGACCGCAAGATCCTTGTTGCATTCTTCTCCTAAATTTATAACTGTGCCTCGGGTTTCGTGCCGGATTTCAAACCCTAGCGATCAATTCGCCCGAAAATACAAATTTCGGCCCATTTTTGTCGTGTGGTACGAAAATCGCCCGAAAAGTCCAGATGAAATCGATGGCCGCGTGATCCTTGTAGCATTCTTCTTCTAAATTTATAACCGTGCCTCGGGTTCCGTGTCGGATTTCAAACCCTAGCCATCGTGTGGCCCGAAAATATCGATTTCGGCCTATTTTTATCAAGTGGTACGAAAATCGCCCGAAAAGTCTACATGAAATCGACGACCGCGTGATCCTTGTAGCGTTCTTCTCCTAAATTTATAACTGTGCCTCGGGTTCTGTGTCGGATTTCAAATCTTAGCCATTGTTTGGCCCAAAAATACCTATTTCGGCCCATTTTTGTCGTGTGGTACGAAAATTGCCCGAAAAGTCTAGATGATATCGATGACCACGAGATCGTTCTAGCATTCTTCTCCTAAATCTATAACTGTGGCTCGGGTTCCGTGTCGGATTTCAAACCCTATCCATCGTCTGGCCTGAAAATACCGATTTCGGCCAATTTTTGTGGGGTGGTATGAAAATCACCTGAAAAGTCCAAATGAAATCGACAACCCCGAGATCCTTGTAGCCTTCTTCTCCTAAATTTATAAATGTTCCTCGGGTTCTGTGTCGGATTTCAAATCCTAGCCATCGTCTGGCTTGAAAATACCGATTTCGGCGCATTTTTTTTAGGTGGTACGAAAATCGCCGGAAAAGTCCAGATGAAATTGACGACCGCGAGATCCTTGTAGCGTTCTTCTCCTCACTTTATAAATGTGCCTCGGGTTCTGTGTCGGATTTCAAATCCTAGCCATCGTCTGGCTTGAAAATACCGATTTTGGCCCATTTTTGTCGGGTGGTACGAAAATCGCTCGAAAAGCCTAGATGAAATCGACAACCGCGAGATCCTTGTAGCATTCTTCTCCTAAATTTATAACTGTGCCTCGGGTTCCGTGTTGGATTTCAAACCCTAGGCATCGTCTAGCCCTCAAATACCGATTTCGGCCCATTTTTGTCGGGTGGTACGAAAATCGCCCGAAAAGTCCTGATGAAATCGACGACCGCGAGATCCTTGTAGCATTCTTCTCCTAAATTTATAACTGTGGCTCGGGTTCCGTGTCGGATTTCAAACCCTAGCCATCGTATGGCCCGAAAATACCGATTTCGACCCATTTTTGTCGGGTGGTACGAAAATCGCCCAGAAAGTCCAAATGAAATCGACGACCGCGAGATCCTTGTAGCATTCTTTTCCTAAATTTATGACTGTGTCTCGGGTTCCGTGTCGGATTTCAAACCCTAGCCATCGTCTGACCCGAAAATACCGATTTCGGCCCATTTTTGTCGGGTGGTACGAAAATCGCCCAAAAAGTCTCGATGAAATCGACGACCGCGAGATCCTTGAAGCATTCTTCTCCTAAATTTATAAATGTGCCTCGGGTTCCGTGTTGGATTTTAAACACTTTCCATCGTCTTTCCCGAAAATACCGAATCCGGCCCATTTTTGACGGGTGGTACGAAAATCGCCGGAAAAGTCTAGATGAAATCAAGGACCGCGATATCCTTGTAGCATTCTTCTCCTAAATTTATAACCGTGCCTCGGGTTCCGTGTCGGATTTCAAACCCTAGCCATCGTCTGGCCCAAAAATACCAATTTCGGCCCATTTTTGTCGGGTGGTACGAAAATCGCCCGAAAAGTACAAATGAAATCGACGACCGCGAGATCCTTGTAGCATTCTTCTCCTAAATTTATTACTTTGTCTCGGGTTTCGTGTCGGATTTCAAACCCAAGCCATCGTATGGCCCGAAAATACCAATTTTCGGCCCATTTTTGTCGGGTTGTACGAAAATCGCCCGAAAAGTCCAGATGAAATCGACGACCGCGAGATCCTTGTAGCATTCTTCTCCTAAATTTATAACTTTTCCTCGGGTTACGTGTCGGACTTCAAACCCTAGCCATCGTCTGGACCAAAAATATCGATTTCGGCCCATTTTTGTCGGGTGGTACGAAAATCGCCCGGAAAGTCCAAATGAAATCGACGACCGCGAGATCCTTGTAGCATTCTTCTCCTATATTTATGAATGTGTCTCGGGTTCCGTGTTGGATTTCAAACCCTAGCCATCGTATGGCCCGAAAATACCGATTTAGGCCCATTTTTGTCGGGTCGTACGAAAATCGGCCGAAAAGTCTAGATGAAATCAACGACCGCGAGATCCTTGTAGCATTCTTTTCCTAAATTTATGACTGTGTCTCGGGTTCCGTGTCGGATTTCAAACCCTAGCAAGTGTCTAGCCCTAAAATACCGATTTTTGCCCATTTTTGTCCGGTGGTACGAAAATCGCTTGAAAAGTCTAGATGAAATCAGCGACCGCGATATCCTTGTAGCATTCTTCTCCTAAATTTATGATTGTGTCTCGGGTTCCGTGTCGGATTTCAAACCCTAGCCATCGTCTGGCCCGAAAATACCGATTTCGGCCCATTTTTGTTGGGTGGTACGAAAATCGCCCGAAAAGTCCAAATGAAATCGACGATCGCGATATCCTTGTAGCATTCTTCTCCTAAGTTTATGACTGTGTCTCGGGTTCCGTGTCGGATTTCAAACCCTAGCCATCGTCTGGCCCGAAAATACCGATTTCGGCCCATTTTTGTCGGGTCGTACGTAAATCGGCCGAAAAGTCTAGATGAAATCGACGACCGCGAGATCCTTGTAGCATTCTTTTCCTAAATTTATGACTGTGTCTCAGGTTCCGTGTCGGATTTCAATCCCTAGCCATCGTCTGGCCCGAAAATACCGATTTCGGCCCATTTTTGTCAGGTGGTACGAAAATCGCCCAAAAAGTCTCGATGAAATCGACGACCGCGAGATCCTTGAAGCATTCTTCTCCTAAATTTATAAATGTGCCTCGGGTTCCGTGTTGGATTTCAAACACTTTCCATCGTCTTTCCCGAAAATATCGAATTCGGCCCATTTTTGACGGGTGGTACGAAAATCGTTGGAAAAGTCTAGATGAAATCAAGGACTGCGAGATCCTTGTAGCATTTTTCTCCTAAATTTATAACCGTGCCTCGGGTTTCGTGTCGGATTTCAAACCCTAGCCATTGTCTGGCCCGAAAATACCAATTTCGGCCCATTTTTGTCGGGTGGTACGAAAATCGCCCAAAAAGTCCAGATTAAATCGACGACCGCGAGATCCTTGTAGCCTTGTTCTCCTAAATTTATAAATGTGCCTCGGGTTCCGTGTCTAATTTCAAACCTTATCCATCGTTTGGCCCGAAAATACCGATTTCGGCCCATTTTTGTCAAGTGGTACGAAAATCGCCCGAAAAGTACAAATGAAATCGACGACCGCGAGATCCTTATAGCATTTTTCTACTAAATTTATAACTGTGCCTCGGGTTTCGTGTCGGATTTCAAACCCTAGCCATCGTATGGCCCAAAAATACCGATTTCGGCCAATTTTTGTCGGGTCGTGCGAAAATCGGCCGAAAAGTCTAGATGAAATCGACGACCGCGAGATCCTTGTAGCATTCTTTTCCTAAATTTATGACTGTGTCTCGGGTTCTGTGTCGGATTTCAAACCCTAGCAAGTGTCTAGCCCTAAAATACCGATTTTGGCCCATTTTTGTCGGGTGGTACAAAAATCGCTTGAAAAGTCTAGATGAAATCGACGACCGCGAGATCCTTGTAGCATTCTTCTCCTAAATTTATGACTGTGTCTCGAGTTCCGTGTCGGATTTCAAACCCTAGCCATCGTCTGGCCCGAAAATACCGATTTCGGCCCATTTTTGTCGGGTGGTACGAAAATCGCCCGAAAAGTCAAAATGAAATCGACGACCGCGAGATCCTTGTAGCATTCTTCTCCTAAGTTTATGACTGTGTCTCGGGTTCCGTGTCGGATTTCAAACCCTAGCCATCGTCTGGCCCGAAAATACCGATTTCGGCCGATTTTTGTCGGGTCGTACGTAAATCGGCCGAAAAGTCTAGATGAAATCGACGACCGCGAGATCCTTGTAGCATTCTTCTCCTAAGTTTATGACTGTGTCTCGGGTTCCGTGTCGGATTTCAAACCCTAGCCATCGTCTGGCCCGAAAATACCGATTTCGGCTCATTTTTGTCGGGTGGTACGAAAATCGCCCAGAAAGTCCAAATGAAATCGACGACCGCGAGATCCTTGTAGCATTCTTTTCCTAAATTTATGACTGTGTCTCGGGTTCCGTGTCGGATTTCAAACACTTTCCATCGTCTTTCCCGAAAATACCGAATTCGGCCCATTTTTGACGGGTGGTACGAAAATCGCCGGAAAAGTCTCGATAAAATCGACGACCGCGAAATCCTTGAGGCATTCTTCTCCTAAATTTATAAATGTGCCTCGGGTTCCGTGTTGGATTTCAAACACTTTCCATCGTCTTTCCCGAAAATACCGAATTCGGCCCATTTTTGACGGGTGGTACGAAAATCGCCCAAAAAGTCCAGATGAAATCGACGACCGCGAGATCCTTGTAGCCTTCTTCTCCTAAATTTATAAATGTTGTCGCGGCCGGTTTTTTTCGCGAAAAGGAGTCGCCACCAATTTTATTTTATTCAAAGGAAAAATTGGATAAAACCTAAAATAATTATTTTTTGAACCAAAAATTCGGATTCGGGAGTCGATTACGAGTAGGGAAGGTATTAGCACCCTACAACGTCCGTTAAACGGTTACCCTATAATTAATTGTATACAAACTATTTATTTATTTATTCATTTATTTTTACCCCAAAAAGAATAATAAAAAAATAAATAAATTATTTACATTAATAAAAGAAGGAAAAATATTTTTTTTATTAATTTGGTTTGACAAGGAAAAAACCTTGCTCCTACGTATCCCCAGGTGCAATAGGGGAATCAAAACACACGTAGTTCTTGGGTAGAAAATATTGATGTGTTGGCTGATTTTATTATTAATTTTACTTTATATATATATATATATATATAAAAATAAATTAACAGCATAATAGTGATAATAATAATAATAGTAATAATGGTAATAGTGATAATATAAATAAATAAAAAAAGGTGAGATATTTGTTCGCGGATTGTATTTTTTATTTTTTGTTTTAAAGAAAAATTAATTTTTTTTTAAATAAACAACGTAACGAAAATATAATAATAACAAAAAAAGAGGTGAGATGTGGCGCGGCGAGCGAGGATGAATTTCATCCGACGGCAGCGACTATTAATTTTAATCTAATGGAAAAAACTATTTATTTGTTGTTACGATCTTTTTGTTATTTTGATAGATACGTGATATGAGCTATATATTCAATATTACGATGCGGTAAAATTCGTTTTCTTGGTGATTGGTTTATAAGCATCAATTAGTTATATTTTTCTAGCATTTTGTGTTGCAAAGAAAGCAGAACAGACAACCTTAGAAAAATGAAAGCTTAACACACGAGTTTATTTTTTTTGTATAAATAGAAAAAAGAGAAAAAAAAAATTTTTTTTAAAGGGATCAATATAAAGACTAATAAGAAGAAATTTATAAAAGAGATACCTTACTACTGAAGTAGTATCTTGCTGGACTGATTTTCCCAAGACCAGATTCTCTGCTCCTCTCGCCTGTTATTCTCTCTTCTCTCTTTTCTATGCTCTCCAAAAATGTCCTCCTCTTCCACTCTTACTATCGATTATTTATAGGTCTTTCGGGTGTAGGTTACAAAAGACAAGGGAATAATTGCCAATTGATCACCATTTTATTACTATTAATCTCTTTCTTTGTGGTTTCTTTTCTTTCAATTGATTATCATTATACCGATTTTTATGACCATCATTCCATTCAATTGATCCTCATTATACCGATTTTTATGACCATCAATTCATTTCTTTTTAGTTTCTTTCATACAATTATGTATATTTATTATTTTTTTATTATTTTTTATATATTTTTATTTTTTTTTTTATTTTTCTATTTTTTAGAAAAGAGTCTAAACAAGAATTAGAGGCAAAAAACTGGGAATAAATGTGATTGTTTAAAGTTTAAAGCCCTAATTATTTATTTTTATTTTTATATTTCTAT
>JBBPBP010009777.1:2071889-2145730 GCA_037974735.1 Cicer chorassanicum
CCTAGCGGGTATTCATTATTTTTTTTTTGTACCCTAACTTTTGTCTAGGTCGCCCTTTCAGGTTTTCAACCTAGCGGGTATTTTTGGTACCCTAATTTTTGCCTAGGTCGCCTTTTTAGGTTTTCAACCTAGCGGGCATTCATTATTTAAGTATGATACTTTTTTACGGCATCTGAGTTTACAGGGAGGACTAAATCTTTTCCATCCATATTCGTGAGGATCAAAGCTCCCCCTGAGAAAGCTTTTTTCACGACGTATGGGCCCTCGTAGTTAGGGGTCCATTTCCCATGATAATCCTTTTGAATGGGTAAGATTTTTTTTAGCACCAAGTCTCCCTCCCGGAATTCTCGAGGACGTACTTTTTTCTCGTACGCCCTTTTCAATCTTTTCTGATATAATTGCCCATGGCATAAGGCCGCCAACCTTTTTTCTTCAATTAAATTTAATTGATCGAAACGGGTTTGTACCCATTCCGACTCCTCTAGTTTGGCCTCCATTAATACTCTTAGTGAGGGGATTTCAACTTCAATGGGTAGCACAACCTCCATCCCATATACTAGGGAAAAAGGGGTTGCCCCAGTTGAAGTGCGTATCGAAGTGCGATACCCGTGTAGTGCAAACAAGGTTCTTACTCCGAGAAGACTTACCAAAAAGAGCCAAAGCGTTCAGGTCAGCAACTCGACCTTCGCCTACTTCGGAAGGATCCAATGAAATATTTCTTATTAAGAAAGAATAGATTCAGATTCAAGAATTATTCAGGAATTTTGAGTTAAGGCTTTTAATTTGTCCCGTTTTGAAAGGTATACGTTTGTTTTTTCAATAGAAAAAGGGAATTCAAGAAAATGGAATTTAAGATACAAACACATAAAAAAAAGGATTTTTTTTATGTTATCTCCGAACAAAAAATCATTTTTAACAAAATAAACTCATTCTGTCTGCTTACGTTCTCACACCAAAGCAAAGTTAGATAGACCGCTTCATCTTTTTCTATTTTATGCCAATTGGTGTTCCAAAGGTACCTTTTCGAAAGGTGAATACTTAATCTATTCAATGCTAGGCATAATGAGTCTAGGGACCTCAAAATAATTCTCTTCTCTTCCTATCTTATGAACTTTATAACATCTCATGCCAATCTTTGTATGTTACAACCATTTTCTGAATAATTTTTTTGATATTTTTATTTGCTGCTTCAACTGCACCATTCATTTTTGGTCTGTACGGGGACGAGTTGTGGTGTTGAATTTTAAAGGTGGCACACAATTCATCCATCATTTTGTTATTCAGATTTGTGGCATTGTCGGTAATGATCTTGCTTGGTAGGCCATAACGACAAATTAACTCCCTTTTTATGAATTTGACTACCACATTTCTGGTTACATTGGCGTACGAAGCGGCCTCTACCCATTTGGTAAAGTAATCGATTGCCACCAAGATGAAGCGATGTCCATTTGATGCTTTCGGTTCAATCATTCCGATGACGTGTATGCCCCACATTGAGAACGGCCAGGGCGCTGAAAGGGTATTTAGAGGCATTGATGGGGCGTGGATATTATCAGCATATATTTGACACTTATGGCATTTCTTAACATAATTAAAACAATCTTTTTCTAGGGTGAGCCAGTAATACCCGGCCCGAAGAATCTTTCTAGACATGGCGTGTCCGTTCATATGGATCCCATAAGAGCCATCGTGGACATCTTGTAGAATTTCTTTCGCCTCATTGACATCAACACATCTAAGGAGTACCATATCATGATTCCTCTTATACAAAACATTTTCGTTCACGAAAAAGCTTGCGGCTAGCCGTCTGAGAGTTCTTTTTTCATTCTCCGATATTCCAGGAGGATATTCCCTATTAATAAGATAATGTTTGATGTCGTGATACCACGGTTTCCCATTAATTTCTTCTTCCATTAAGTGGCAGTAGGCAGGATGATCTCGACTCTCCAATTTAATGGATGGGACTTCATCGCTTCGACTTATTTGGAACATCGAGGATAAAGTAGCCAAAGCATCAGCCAATTGATTGTTTTCTCGAGGGACATGGTGAAAAGTGATTTTTTCAAATTGTAAAGACAATTCTTTTATGTAGGTAAAATAAGGTATTAACTTCTTATCTCGAGTTTCCCATTCTTGGTTAAGCTGATTAATGACCAGAGTTGAATCTCCATACACTTCCAGCACTTTCGCTTTTGATTCCAAAGCTGCCAAAATTCCCATGGCACAAGCTTCATATTCTGCCATATTATTGGTACAATCAAAACATAAACGCGCTGTGATAGGTATGAACTGTTTTTTTGGGAGATATTAAGACAACCCCAATCCCATGCCCCATTATGTTTGAGGCCCCGTCGAACAACAAGGTCCATTTTCCATTATCGCATTCTTCAAACATAACCATGATGCTTTCGTCTGGGAATTCACATTGCATTTACTTATAATCATCCACAGGTTGATTAGCTAGATAATCTGCTAAGGCACTCCCTTTGATGGCTTTCTGAGTAACATAGGTAATATCATATTCTGATAACATCACCTGCCAGCGAGCAATTCGCCCTGTGAGAGCAGGCTTTTCAAAAATGTACTTGATTGGATCCATTTTGGATATCAAGTAAGTCGTGTGACAAAGCATGTATTGCCTCAAGTGATGGGCTGCCCAGGCTAAGGCACAACAAGTACGTTCTAACATTGTATATCTTGTTTCAACCTCTGTAAATTTTTTACTTAGATAGTAAATGGCATGCTCCTTTTTTCCTGTTTCATCGTGTTGCCCCAGCACGCATCCCATGGCCCCGTCGAGAACTGTAAGATACATAATCAGGGGTCGGCCCAGAACTGGGGGGACTAGAATTGGAGGCTTTTGCAAATACTGTCGGATTTTTTCAAATGCGTTTTGACATTCTGTGTTCCACACAACTGTTTGATTTTTCCGTAAAAGTTTAAAGATCGGTTCACAAGTAGTAGTCAGTTGTGATATAAATCTCGAAATATAATTTAGTCTCCCAAGAAAACCGCGAACCTCTCTTTCGGTACTCGGGGGAGGCATTTCTGAAATGGCCCGAATCTTATCAGGGTCAACCTCTATTCCCTTCTGACTAACCACAAATCCCAATAATTTGCCCGACCTCACGCTGAAAGTACACTTGGAAGGATTAAGCTTTAGCTTAAATTTTCTAAGTCTTTCGAAGAGTTTCTTTAGATCAATAATATGTTTTTCTTCTGTTTGTGACTTAGCAATCATGTCGTCTACATAAACTTCTACCTCTTTATGTATCATGTCATGGAATAGGGTTACCATAGCTCTTTGGTAGGTCGCCCCAGCATTTTTCAGACCAAAAGGCATTACTTTGTAACAAAATGTTCCCCAAGGGGTGATGAAAGTTGTTTTTTCCATATCTTCAGCTGCCATCTTAATTTGATTATACCCAGTGAAACCATCCATAAAAGAAAAGAGTGAATGGCGAGCCGTATTGTCAACTAGAATATCGATGTGAGGTAATGGAAAATCATCTTTAGGGCTGGCTTTGTTAAGGTCCCTATAGTCGACACACATTCGAACTTTGCCATCCTTTTTCGGCACCGGTACGATATTGGCTATCCATTGGGGATAATTTGCCACAGCCAGGAATCCTGCGTCAAATTGTTTTTTTACTTCTTCCCTAATTTTTATTGACATATCAGGCTTCATTCGCCTTAATTTTTGTTTGACCGGAGGAAAATTAGGTTTTAAGGGCAATTTATGCTCCACTATGCTAGTATCCAATCCAGGCATATCCTGATATGACCAGGCAAAAACATCTTTGTATTCATGTAGGAGTTGGATTAGTTCGTGATACACTTCTTTCTTTAAGATGGTGCCGACTTTAATTTCTTTCTTTATTTCTTCTGTCCCTAGATTAATCATTTCTGTCGGTTCCTCATAGGGCATGATACTCTTGGCTTCTCGTTCTACCGCTCTTAACAACTCTAGAGGAGGTTCATATTCCTCTTCGTTATCTTTTTCTGTTTGACTAACAAGATTGTCAAACTTATGCGACGAGATCTTAGTACAGTCATCTGTGAATGGACTATTCCCAAATCTGCAGGATTCAAGGCCAGGATAAGGGAAAAAAAAAAAGAAAGAAAAAAGAACAATTTTGGCGAATGAATGTTAAAATATGAGAACGGTAAGAAAGAACAATAAGAAAATAAAATGAGAATGCATTTATTGAAATTCAAAGTACTGAGAAAACAAAATTGTGTCCATCCTAAATATAATAAAGTAACTTAAAGTCTTAGTAAGAGTAATAATGCTTTTAGAATTACATGGGAATTGCATTAAATATTATAGGCGACTTGACTAATATCCAATTCTTGATTTCTGCTCCTGCACCACACGGACGAATCCAATCAGCTTCATCAATGGAAATGTCATCTCCAGTTGCTGCGATATGGATCTCGCTTGTTGGTCTTGCACTTTGGAAACTCTGTTGGATGTCACAGATGGGAATCCTTTCAGTTCTGGGCTCTCGATTCTCGATCCGGGCTAATCTCTTTTCTTTTTTTTCTTTAACCAATCTTCGTTTGTCAGCCTGGGTGGGTTTGTAGCCTAAACCCCACTTATCCTTATTCTCAGGAAGTTCCACCAGTTCTTTGAGCCCTTCTTCATCTTTCCCCAACCCGTGCCATGGATGGTGTCCTCTGCTCAACATGAACTTAGCCACCATAATAGCAGTGTTTGACATATGTGGTTCTATAGGTGTCGTCTCGACGTAAGCGGTGTCCACAATTTCTAGTGTTTGGAAGGCGGTCTCTAGAGCTTCTTCTGTCGTCTCAACATAAGGTGTGGTGGACAACTTACTCACCAACAAGTCTTCTTCTCCTGACACGATTACCAATTGATCATTTACCATATACTTCAGCTTTTGATGTAAGGTTGATGGCACTACGCCAGCAGAATGGATCCATGGCCTTCCCAACAAGCAACTATATGCGGGTACAATGTCCATCACGTGAAACGTGATTTCAAATGTGACCGGGCCTATTTGAACTGGGAGTTCGATTTCTCCCATTACTTCTCTGCGACTCCCATCGAAAGCTCTAACAACCATGGGGCTTGGTCTCATATATGTACCATCACAAGGTAGTCTTGCTAATGTCGATTTTGATATGACATTCAGCGAGGAACCATTGTCAATGAGGACTCTCGATATTATATGGTCGAGACACATCACTGATATGTGTAGTGCTTTATTATGCCCTCTCCCTTCGGTCGGCAACTCATCATCTGTGAAGGTTAGGTGGTTGTTGGCGGTGATGTTATTTATGATACCTCCAAATTTGTCCAAGGTGATGTCGTGAGTGACATGAGCCTCGTTTAGTATTTTCATCAATAGCTTCCGGTGGGACTCAGAATTCATCAGTAGGGACAACAATGAAATCCTTGCAGGAGTATGGTTGAGTTGGTCGACTATTTTGTATTCACTCTGTTGGATGATTTTGAGAAACTCACAAGCTTCATCATTAGAAACCCCTTTCTCATTTTCTACTTTTTTCTTTTCAACTTCTTCTGTTACAATTACTTTCTTTTTCCCTTTATCTTTGTATGCCTTCTCAGACGTCATTATTATTTCTCTCTGTGATGTTTTCGGGGAGTATATCCGACCACTTCTAGTCATCCCTCCTATTCCTGAAACGTTTGTGGCAGCGGTTGTTTTTAAGCTAGAAGCATCCTCATTCTTCTGTTCAGCCAGATGTACCTCTACATTATAGTTCCAAGGTACCGCTTTATTGTCTTTATACGGAAAAGGGCTTGGTATCCGAACTATTAAGGTCCTCAGATCACTGGGGGCATTCATAGTTTCCTCCTTAGTGAAGTGAATGACTAATGGCTTTGGGATGCTTATGTCAAGTTTTTCTTCTAATTGGGTTGCGATCATATCATCATCCTTTTCCCAACGACCTATTTGAACGATGCCTGTGTTTATCAATTTCTGAAGTTCTTTTTTGAACTCATTGCATTCTTCCATGGAATGATCTTCATTGAGGTGGAAATTGCATCTTGCTTTCCCATCGGCGTTTCCTTGAATTAACCCAAATTTGCATAACTCAGAGAAAATTAGTCCCATCGGAGTCTTAATTCTTTCGACCTCCCTTATTAATTGGTGATTTTCATCAATAGCATTCACTATTGGTCCACCATGGGCTGGTAGGGGATTGTTTTTCACGCTAGGCTCGTTTTCTTTGAAATTCAGCCATCCAGCTTTAAGCAAATCGTGCACCTTAAATTTTAAAGCTAGGCAATTTTCAGTAGAGTGTCCTATAGCCCCAGAGTGGTAATCGCATGTGGCGTTCGAGTCATATCCTTTGGGGTAGGGCGGTTCTATAGGTTTCCCTGGACATAGTGCAACCATAGAATTGCTAACCAGATGCGGTAATAATTCTGCATAAGTCATAGGGATTGGGTCGAAATGTACGAACTTCCTCCCACGATAGTTTCTTCCCCGACCTTCATAGGCATCTTGATTCCCTTGTAAGTTTTGACTTATGATACTTGAGGTTTGTGAGGTTGCAGCGGCGTAGGGGCGATGCACGAAAGAAGGATTAGTTGGGTTTGACGCCACAAAATGGCTTTCTCCCTCCTTTTTCTTATTCGTACCTACGGGCGGCTTCTTTGTGTTATTCAATCCGGGATAGCCAGAAGTAATCTTTCCGCTTTTCAATCCCATTTCTACTCTTTCGCCTATGATGACAAGATCTGAAAAATTTGACGAGACGCTTCCTATCATTTTGTCATAAAATGGAGGTTGAAGAGTGTTTATGAACATGGTCACCATTTCTTTTTCTGATAGAGGGGGTTCAACCTGGGAAGCTAGCTCTCTCCATCGTTGGGCATATTCCTTGAAGGTTTCATTGTCTCGTTTTGTCATATTTTGCAACTGCATTCTGTCAGGAGCCATGTCAAGATTATATTTGTATTGTTTCAAAAAGGCATCCACCAAATCTTTCCAAGAGCCGATATGAGCTCGCTCAAGGTGCATATACCAACTCAAGGAAGCTCCTGTCAAACTGTCTTAAAAGAAGTGGATTAGCAGTTTTTCGTCATGGGCACAAAAACCCATTTTTCGACAATACATAATAAGATGGTTCTTGGGGCATGTAGTTCCCTTGTATTTGTCGAATTCAGGCAACTTGAATTTCGGAGGTATTATAACATCAGAAACGAGGCATAGGTCCGAAGCATCAAATCCATAATTGTTTCCCCCTTCGATGACTCTCAAGCGCTCTTCTAAGGCTTGCCATTTTTCTTGGGATTGATTGCTCTCGAGCGGTCGAGGTTCATGAGGTATGTTAAACATCACCGGCGTAGCTTCGGTAGCTTTTCCTTGCGATGAAGAGCTAGGAAATCCCAAAGTAAGGGGTGAAGGTTCCACTTGAGGGAACTCGCCAGTATTATGTTGCAGCAGCGGATTGTTGTTGGGGGGATGAGTGTCTATGGGCGGGGTATAACCTGGCGGCAGACCATAAGGTGGAAATTGTTGTGCCTTCCCTTCTTGATAATTAGTATGAAGGTGTGGAGCGACGCCCGTTGGGTGAACAAGAGTGTTTTGGGGCATCCCTTCATCTACCAAAGGATTCCCATCATTTCTATTTCCAAGTGCTTGTAGAATCTCTAAGATCTTGGTCATTTGCCCCTTGAGTTGGTTCACGTCTTCTCTTATTTCTGTTTGCTCTATCTCATCCATGATTTTTGACTGGGATCGTGTCCGATAACGGTGTCGTAGCACCAGTTTTTTTATTTGTTGTGTTATTTTTTCTGTGAAAGAATATGGCATGAGTATGCAATGTGATGTATGAAAATGTGATGATGCATGAATGTTAAAGACCTATTTATTGCTTGTTTGTGAATATCTTAACCAATAATAAAGAGAGAACCATGAGATCAAAAGTGGAGCCAAATTTAATTCATTGAGAAAAAACAAAATACAAGTTTTACCACAAATGAGAGAACAAACAAAACTTAACAAAACAAAAGTAGTAACATAAACACGGAATTTGAAAATTTAATGAGCAATCATTTTTTTCATTTGCTCAATTAAACTTTTACAATGCTCAATAAAAATGGAGATCTCTTGAGGGGTAGAGAGAGGATTAACCATCCCGTCTGCATCTCTTAATAACGGTGGAATATCTCCGATAGCTGAATTGGTTAAATAAACTAGTTTGGAGAAACGGTCCATCCAAAACATTCCTTCTTGAACAAGTCTCTCGATAGTGTCTTTTTGTGTATGCATCTCGTCTTCTTTTCTTGCAAGTTCAACTCGGTATGCCTCGATGATCTCTTCTTGACATTGCCTTTCTACCATTATCTTGCTTTCACATTCCGCTTTTATCCTCTCTATTTGTTGCTTTAGATTTGCTTCTTGTCGACGGATGACTTCATGTTTTTCCCCAGATTTTTTTAGCAACTCCTTAAGCCTGAGACCTTCCATCACTGCATCATCTCTTTCTTGACGTCTGAGTCTCAATTCTTCATTCGCACCCCGCAAACAGATCCGAGTTCTATTCTTGCTTTCTTCTTCCTCTCTTGCTCTTTTCTGTACTTTCTCAAGGATAAGGGATTGTTGAGTATTCTTATATTCCATATCTCTATAAGCCTGGTGAGCCCTCTCCAATTCTTGTTGTAATTTCTCAATTTCTTGTCTTTTTAAAGCTAAGTCAGCCTCTAAATCTTCAGTACTGAAAAAGGATTCTGTTGTTACTACTTCGGGAGCAACCGTGTTGCAATGAAAAGGCAACTTGATCTCTAATGCCCTCTTTTTCACCCAATTATGATATTCCTCTCCTATACCACAACTTCTAGGCCCTAATTCTTGACCTCTTCTAACGACATCTCCCCAAGACTTACGTATTCTTCTCAGCAGGCTAGCATCATAAACGTCTCGTCCCCGAATGACAAAAGATTTTGTTACATCAATCATCGGAGGCTTCGTCATAGGATAACCCAATTGTCTCAATGCAACATAGGGACTATAATTTATACACCCTTTAGTTCCCATGAGGGGAACATCAACAAAAACACCGCATCTACAAATCACTTCATTTATATCTTGACTCCGGGAATACCACTGGATAGTTCTTTCGTTGAGATTTGCTAGAATGTTGGCCCATTCCTTTTTGCTCTTAGTTCTTAACTGATGTGTGTCTTGGAAAATATGTTTGACAAACCAAAGATATAGTATTGGCGAGCAGCAATGGATTATGCCCCCTTCTTTCTCATGACGGAAGTCGAGCGTGCAGTAAATGTCAGCCAAAACCGCCGGTACTGGGTTCTCCCCTCTATGCTTGTAGGCCAAAAAAACATCTACTGCCGTAAAATCCACAAAGTCCTTAACACTTGGAAATAAAACAATCCCATATATAATTAAGGCGAGCACATCCATGAAAGTGTCCCATTTTCCATCTCTTGCTAAGTTTACCGCTTTCTCTTCAAGATATTTTACTGGGAATCCGATCAAATCGTCTTTGTTGGTTTTATTGTCTTCCATTTCCTTTATAGGGATATCAAGTGTTTCAGCAACTGTTTTCAGTGAAGGGTAGTGTTCCATGTACTGGTAAGGTTTGCTCCCCTTCATCGGGTATCCCATTATTCGTTCGAACTCTTCTAACGTTGGGGCCAACTGAAAGTCCTTAAAGGTGAAACACCTGAAAGGAGGGTCATAGAATTGGGCCAACGCTGTAAGGGCATCCACTTGCACATTAACTTCAAGTAAATCCAGAATTTTGCCAAATTTCCCCATAAAGATTACACGTTGTACCTTTTTCAACTTCCGAGCGAGATTCTTAAGGTTGCTTATATCTGGTTTGAGAACTCTCAATGGCAAGGTCTTTCTTAATGGAGTAATGTTTGAACCACCATTTGATCCCATGTTTCCTGTGGTTAAAGTTATTCACAACAAGCCTTAATTTTTATGGTTTTGAAGATGATGCGATAATGATATTTTTTTCAAAAGTGACCATGATGAAGAATATGATGCAAAAAAATAAAAAATAAAAAAAATAAAAAAAAAATAAAAAAAACTTGGGTATACTAGAAGGTAAAAGTGAACAGAAAATAGAGTAGGTTTTTCGTATGTACATGAGATTTACACGATTCTTTTTTTTTTTACGTTTTTTTTTTATGTGAACCTTTACCATGGGTAGCTCTATAGTTCTAAATTGGTTCCTAGAGCACACAACTCAATTCTAAAATATTAAACCAATTAATAGGTAAACTATTAATATGGCAATATTATAGAAAAGGTCAACTCTAGGTGAGACTTTCATGACAACCAAACAGGATGTACATCCAGAAGATTATCATTACACAGTCTCTAACTTATCTTAGGTTGCACTCAGCCCGGGTATAGAGCCCACTCATAAGTGTGTGAATCGTGTTAGAGTAGTGTATAGAAAAATAAATAAAGTAAAATAAAAAAAAAAAAATCACAATGAAAATAAATTAACAAGACATATATAATTATATTCACAATATAACAAAACAAATAAAACAATAGGGGTAATATAAATAAAACAATAAATAAGAAATAATTATATACAATTAATTAGATTGGGCTTGACTCTCGAAAATCCCCAGTGGAGTCGCCAGTTGTCGCGGCCGGTTTTTTTCGCGAAAAGGAGTCGCCGCCAATTTTATTTTATTCAAAGGAAAAATTGGATAAAACCTAAAATAATTATTTTTTGAACCAAAAATTCGGATTCGGGAGTCGATTACGAGTAGGGAAGGTATTAGCACCCTACAACGTCCGTTAAACGGTTACCCTATGATTAATTGTATACAAACTATTTATTTATTTATTCATTTATTTTTACCCCAAAAAGAATAATAAAAAAATAAATAAATTATTTACATTAATAAAAGAAGGAAAAATATTTTTTTTTATTAATTTGGTTTGACAAGGAAAAAACCTTGCTCCTACGTATCCCCAGGTGCAATAGGGAAATCAAAACACACGTAGTTCTTGGGTAGAAAATATTGCTGTGTTGGCTGATTTTATTATTAATTTTACTTTATATATATATATATATATATATAAAAATAAATTAACAGCATAATAGTGATAATAATAATAGTAATAATGGTAATAGTGATAATATAAATAAATAAAAAAAGGTGAGATATTTGTTCGCGGATTGTATTTTTTATTTTTTGTTTTAAAGAAAAATTAATTTTTTTTAAATAAACAACGTAACGAAAATATAATAATAACAAAAAAAGAGGTGAGATGTGGCGCGGCGAGCGAGGATGAATTTCATCCGGCGGCAGCGACTATTAATTTTAATCTAATGGAAAAAACTATTTATTTGTTGTTACGATCTTTTTGTTATTTTGATAGATACGTGATATGAGCTATATATTCAATATTACGATGCGGTAAAATTCGTTTTCTTGGTGATTGGTTTATAAGCATCAATTAGTTATATTTTTCTAGCATTTTGTGTTGCAAAGAAAGCAGAACAGACAACCTTAGAAAAATGAAAGCTTAACACACGAGTTTATTTTTTTTTTATAAATAGAAAAAAGAGAAAAAAAAAATTTTTTAAAGGGATCAATATAAAGACTAATAAGAAGAAATTTATAGAAGAGATACCTTACTACTGAAGTAGTATCTTGCTGGACTGATTTTCCCAAGACCAGATTCTCTGCTCCTCTCGCCTGTTATTCTCTCTTCTCTCTTTTCTGTGCTCTCCAAAAATGTCCTCCTCTTCCACTCTTACTATCGATTATTTATAGGTCTTTCGGGTGTAGGTTACAAAAGACAAGGGAATAATTGCCAATTGATCACCATTTTATTACTATTAATCTCTTTCTTTGTGGTTTCTTTTCTTTCAATTGATTATCATTATACCGATTTTTATGACCATCATTCCATTCAATTGATCCTCATTATACCGATTTTTATGACCATCAATTCATTTCTTTTCAGTTTCTTTCATACAATTATGTATATTTATTATTTTTTTATTATTTTTTATATATATTTATATTTTTTTTTTATTTTTCTATTTTTTAGAAAAGAGTCTAAACAAGAATTAGAGGCAAAAAACTGGGAATAAATGTGATTGTTTAAAGTTTAAAGCCCTAATTATTTATTTTTATTTTTATATTTCTATACATTTATTATTATTATTTCCCTTTTTTTAATAAAAAGTAAAAAATAAATAAATAGATAAATAAATAACAAGCGGACAAAATTAGGTGTCAACAAATGTGCCTCGGGTTCCGTGTCTAATTTCAAACCTTATCCATCGTTTGGCCCGAAAATACCGATTTCGGCCCATTTTTGTCAAGTGGTACGAAAATCGCCCGAAAAGTACAAATGAAATCGCAACCGCGAGATCCTTATAGCATTTTTCTACTAAATTTATAACTGTGCCTCGGGTTTCGTGTCGGATTTCAAACCCTAGCCATCGTATGGCCCGAAAATACCGATTTCGGCCCATTTTTGTCGGGTCGTGCGAAAATCGGCCGAAAAGTCTAGATGAAATCGACGACCGCGAGATCCTTGTAGCATTCTTTTCCTAAATTTATGATTGTGTCTCGGGTTCCGTGTCGGATTTCAAACCCTAGCAAGTGTCTAGCCCTAAAATACCGATTTTGGCCCATTTTTGTCGGGTGGTACAAAAATCGCTTGAAAAGTCTAGATGAAATCGACGACCGCGAGATCCTTGTAGCATTCTTCTCCTAAATTTATGACTGTGTCTCGGGTTCCTTGTCGGATTTAAAACCCTAGCCATCGTCTGGCCCGAAAATACCGATTTCGGCCCAATTTTGTCGGGTGGTACGAAAATTGCCCGAAAAGTCCAGAAGAAATTGACGACCGGGAGATCCTTGTACCATTCGTCTCCTAAATTTATAACTGTGACTCGGGTTCCGTGTCGGATTTCAAACCCTAGCCATCGTCTGGCCCGAAAATACCGATTTCGGCCCATTTTTGTCGGGTGGTACGAAAATCGCCCGAAAAGTCCAGATGAAATCGACGACCGCGAGATCCTTGTTGGGTTCTTCTCCTAAATTTATAACTGTGCATCATGTTCTGTGTCGGATTTCAAATCCTAGCCATCGTCTGGCCCAAAAATACCTATTTCGGCCTATTTTTGTCGTGTGGTACGAAAATTGCCCAAAAAGTCTAGATGATATCGATGACCGCGAGATCGTTGTAGCATTCTTATCCTAAATTTATAACTGTGGCTCGGGTTCCGTGTCGGATTTCAAACCTTAGCGATCGTTTGGCCCGAAAATACCAATTTCGGCCCATTTTTGTCGGGTGGTACGAAAATCGCCCAAAAAGTCCAGATGAAATCGACGACCCCGAGATCCTTGTAGCATTCTTCTCCTAAATTTATAAATGTGCCTCGGGTTCCGTGTCGGATTTCAAACCCTATCCATCGTCTGGCCCGAAAATACCGATTTCGGCCAATTTTTATCGGGTGGTACGAAAATCACCTGAAAAGTCCAGATGAAATCGACAACCGCGAGATCCTTGTAGCGTTTTTCTCCTAAATTTATAAATGTGCCTCAGGTTCTGTGTCGGATTTCAAATCTTAGCCATCGTCTTGCTTGAAAATACTGATTTCGGCCCATTTTTGTCGGGCGGTACGAAAATCGCCCGAAAAGTCCAGATGAAATCGACAACCGCGAGATCCTTGTAGCATTCTTCTCCTAAATTTATAACTGTGCCTCGGGTTCCGTGTCGGATTTCAAACCCTAGGCATCGTCTAGACCTCAAATACCGATTTCGGCCCATTTTTGTCGGGTGGTACGAAAATCGCCCGAAAAGTCCAGATGAAATTGACAACCGCGAGATCCTTGTAGTTATCTTCTCCTAAATTTATTAATGTGCCTCAGGTTCTGTGTCGGATTTCAAATCCTAGCCATCGTCTGGCTTGAAAATACCAATTTCGGCCCATTTTTATCGGGTGGTACAAAAATCGCCCGAAAATAAGAATTTCGGCCCATTTTTTCGGGTGGTACGCAAATCGCTTGAAAAGTCTAGATGAAATCGACGACCGCGAGATCCTTGTAGCATTCTTCTCCTAAATTTATGAATGTGTCTCGGGTTCCGTGTTGGATTTCAAACCCTAGCCAATGTCTGGCCCGAAAATACCGATTTTCGGCCCATTTTTGTCGGGTTGTACGAAAATCGCCCGAAAACTCCAGATGAAATCGACAACCGCGAGATCCTTGTAGCATTCTTCTCCTAAATTTATGACTGTGTCTCGGGTTCCATGTCGGATTTCAAACCCAAGCCATCGTCTGGCCCGAAAATACCTATTTCGGCCTATATTTATCGGGTGGTACGAAAATCGCCCGAAAAGTCCAGATGAAATCAACGACCACGAGATCCTTATAGCATTCTTCTCCTAAATTTATAACTTTGCCTCGGGTTCCGTGTCGGACTTCAAAACCTAGCCATCGTCTGACCCAAAAATATCGATTTCGGCCCATTTTTATCGGGTGGTACGAAAATCGCCCGGAAAGTCCAAATGAAATCGACGACTGCGAGATCCTTGTAGCATTCTTCTCCTAAATTTATGAATGTGTCTCGGGTTATGTGTCGGATTTCAAACCCTAGCCAGTGACTAGCCCTAAAATACCGATTTCGGTCCATTTTTGTCAGGTCGTACGAAAATCGGCCGAAAAGTCTAGATGAAATCGACGACCGCGAGATCCTTGCAGCATTCTTTTCCTAAATTTATGACTGTGTCTCGGGTTCCGTGTCGGATTTCAAACCCTAGCCAGTGTCTAGCCCTAAAATACCGATTTCAGCCCATTTTTGTCGGATGGTACGAAAATCGCTTGAAAAGTCTAGATGAAATCGACGACCGCGAGATCCTTGTAGCATTCTTCTCCTAAATTTATGACTATGTCTCGGGTTCCGTGTTGGATTTCAAACCCTAGCCATCGTCTAGCCCGAAAATAGCGATTTAGGCCCATTTTTGTCGGGTGGTATGAAAATCGCCCGAAAAGTCCAGATGAAATCGCAACCGCGAGATTCTTGTAGCATTCTTCTCCTAAATTTATGATTGTGTCTCGGATTCCGTGTCGGATTTCAAACCCTAGCCATCGTATGGCTCGAAAATACCGATTTCGACCCAATATTGTCGAGTGGTACGAAAATTGCTTGAAAAGTCCATATGAAATCGACGACCGCGAGATCCTTGTAGCATTCTTCTCCTAAATTTATGATTGTGTCTCGGGTTCCGTGTCGGATTTCAAACCCTAGCTAGTGTCTAGCCCAAAAATACCGATTTCGGCCAATTTTTGTCGGGTGGTACGAAAATCGCCCGAAAAGTCCAGATGAAATCGACGACCCCGAGATCCTTGTAGCCTTCTTCTCCTAAATTTATAAATGTGCCTCAAGTTCTGTGTCGGATTTCAAACCCTACCCATCGTCTGGCCCGAAAATATCGATTTCGGCCAATTTGTCGGGTGGTACGAAAATCGCCTGAAAAGTCCAGATGAAATCGACGGCCGCATGATCCTTGTAGCATTCTTCACCTAAATTTATAACTGTGCCTCGGGTTCTGTGTCGGATTTCAAATCTTATCCATCGTCTGGCCCGAAAATATCGATTTCGGCCAATTTGTCGGGTGGTACGAAAATCGCCTGAAAAGTCCAGATGAAATCGACGGCCGCGTGATCCTTGTAGCATTCTTCACCTAAATTTATAACTGTGCCTCGGGTTCTGTGTCGGATTTCAAATCTTAGCCATCGTCTGGCCCAAAAATACCTATTTCGGCCCATTTTTGTCGTGTGGTACGAAAATTGCCCGAAAAGTCTAGATGATATCGATGACCGCAAGATCGTTGTAGCATTCTTCTCATAAATTTATAACTGTGGCTCGGGTTCCGTGTGGGATTTCAAACCCAAGCCATCGTCTGGCCCGAAAATACCAATTTCGGCCTATATTTGTCGGGTGGTACGAAAATCGCCCGAAAAGTCCAGATGAAATCGACGACCGCGAGATCCTTGTTGCATTCTTCTCCTAAATTTATAATTGTGCCTCGAGTTCCGTGTCGGATTTCAAACCCTAACGATCGTTTCGCCCGAAAATAAGAATTTCGGCCCATTTTTGTCGTGTGGTACGAAAATCGCCCGAAAAGTCCAGATGAAATCGACGGCCGCGTGATCCTTGTAGCATTCTTCTCCTAAATTTATAACTGTGCCTCGGGTTCTGTGTCGGATTTCAAATCCTAGCCATCGTCTGGCCCAAAAATACCTATTTCGGCCCATTTTTGTCGTGTGGTACGAAAATTGCCCGAAAAGTCTAGATGATATCGATGACCGCAAGATCCTTGTAGCATTCTTCTCCTAAATTTATAACTGTGCCTCGGGTTCTGTGTCGGATTTCAAATCCTAGCCATCGTCTGGCCCAAAAATACCTATTTCGGCCCATTTTTGTCGTGTGGTACGAAAATTGCCCGAAAAGTCTAGATGATATCGATGACCGCAAGATCGTTGTAGCATTCTTCTCATAAATTTATAACTGTGGCTCGGGTTCTGTGTCGGATTTCAAATCCTAGCCATCGTCTGGCTTGAAAATACCGATTTCGTCCCATTTTTGTCGGGTGGTACCAAAATCGCTCGAAAAGTCCAGATGAAATCGACAACCGCGAGATCCTTGTAGCATTCTTTTCCTAAATTTATGACTGTGTATCGGGTTCCGTGTCGGATTTCAAACCCTAGCCAGTGACTAGCCCAAAATACCGATTTCGGCCCATTTTTGTCGGGTGGTACGAAAATCGCTTGAAAAGTCTAGATGAAATCGACGACCGCGAGATCCTTGTAACATTCTTCTCCTAAATTTATGAATGTGTCTCGGGTTACGTGTCGGATTTCAAAACCCTAGCCATCGTATGGCCCGAAAATACCGATTTCGGCCCATTTTTGTCAGGTCGTACGAAAATTGGCCGAAAAGTCTAGATGAAATCGACGACCGCGAGATCCTTGCAGCATTCTTTTCCTAAATTTATGACTATGTCTCGGGTTCCGTGTCGGATTTCAAACCCTAGCCAGTGTCTAGCCCTAAAATACCGATTTCAGCCCATTTTTGTCGGGTGGTACGCAAATCGCTTGAAAAGTCTAGATGAAATCGACGACCGCGAGATCCTTGTAGCATTCTTCTCCTAAATTAATGACTATGTCTCGGGTTCCGTGTTGGATTTCAAACCCTAGCCATCGTCTAGCCCGAAAATACCGATTTACGCCCATTTTTGTCGGGTGGTATGAAAATCGCCCGAAAATTCCAGATGAAATCGCAACCGCGAGATCCTTGTAGCATTCTTCTCCTAAATTTATGATTGTGTCTCGGATTCCGTGTCGGATTTCAAACCCTAGCCATCGTATGGCTCGAAAATACCGATTTCGACCCAATATTGTTGGGTGGTACGAAAATTGCTTGAAAAGTCCATATGAAATCGACGACCGCGAGATCCTTGTAGCATTCTTCTCCTAAATTTATGATTGTGTCTCGGGTTCCGTGTCGGATTTGAAACCCTAGCCAGTGTCTAGCCCGAAAATACCGATTTCGGCCAATTTTTGTCGGGTGGTACGAAAATCGCCCGAAAAGTCCAGATGAAATCGACGACCCCGAGATCCTTGTAGCCTTCTTCTCCTAAATTTATAAATGTGCCTCGGGTTCTGTGTCGGATTTCAAACCCTATCCATCGTCTGGCCCGAAAATATCGATTTCGGCCATTTTGTCGGGTGGTACGAAAATCGCCTGAAAAGTCCAGATGAAATCGACGGCCGCGTGATCCTTGTAGCATTCTTCACCTAAATTTATAACTGTGCCTCGGGTTCTGTGTCGGATTTCAAATCTTAGCCATCGTCTGGCCCAAAAATACCTATTTCGGCCCATTTTTGTCGTGTGGTACGAAAATTGCCCGAAAAGACTAGATGATATCGATGACCGCAAGATCGTTGTAGCATTCTTCTCATAAATTTATAACTGTGGCTCGGGTTCCGTGTCGGATTTCAAACCCTAGCCATCGTTTGGCCCGAAAATACCGATTTCGGCCCATTTTTGTCAAGTGGTACGAAAATCGCCGGAAAACTCCAGATGAAATCGACGACCCCGAGATCCTTGTAGCATTCTTCTCCAAAATTTATAACTGTGCCTCGGTTTCTGTGTCGGATTTCAAACCCTATCCATCGTCTGGCCCGAAAATATCGATTTCGGCCAATTTGTCGGGTGGTACGAAAATCGCCTTAAAAGTCCAGATGAAATCGACAACTGCGAGATCCTTGTAGCGTTCTTCTCCTAAATTTATAAATGTGCCTCAAGTTCTGTGTTGAAAATACCGATTTCGGCCCATTTTTGTCGGGTGGTACCAAAATCGCTCGAAAAGTCCAGATGAAATCGACAACCGCAAGATCCTTGAAGCATTCTTTTCCTAAATTTATGACTGTGTCTCGGGTTCCGTGTCGCATTTCAAACCCTAGCCAGTGACTAGACCAAAATACCGATTTCGGCCCATTTTTGTCGGGTGGTAAGAAAATCGCTTGAAAAGTCTAGATGAAATCGACGACCGCGAGATCCTTGTAGCATTCTTCTCCTAAATTTATGAATGTGTCTCGGGTTCCGTGTCGGATTTCAAACCCTAGCCAATGTCTGGCCCGAAAATACCGATTTTCGGCCCATTTTTGTCGGGTTGTACGAAAATCGCCCGAAAACTCCAGATGAAATCGACAACCGCGAGATCCTTGTAGCATTCTTCTCCTAAATTTATGACTGTGTCTCGGGTTCCATGTCGGATTTCAAACCCAAGCCATCGTCTGGCCCGAAATACCGATTTCGGCCTATATTTGTCGGGTGGTACGAAAATCGCCCGGAAAGTCCAGATGAAATCAACGACCGCGAGATCCTTGTAGCATTCTTCACCTAAATTTATAACTTTGCCTCGGGTTCCGTGTCGGACTTCAAAACCTAGCCATCGTCTGACCCAAAAATATCGATTTCGGCCCATTTTTGTCGGGTGGTACGAAAATCGCCCGGAAAGTCCAGATGAAATCGACGACCGCGAGATCCTTGTAGCATTCTTCTCCTAAATTTATGAATGTGTCTCGGGTTACGTGTCGGATTTCAAAACCCTAGCCATCGTATGGCCCGAAAATACCGATTTCGGCCCATTTTTGTCAGGTCGTACGAAAATTGGCCGAAAAGTCTAGATGAAATCGACGACCGCGAGATCCTTGCAACATTCTTTTCCTAAATTTATGACTGTGTCTCGGGTTCTGTGTCGGATTTCAAACCCTAGCCAGTGTCTAGCCCTAAAATACCGATTTCAGCCCATTTTTGTCGGGTGGTACGCAAACCGCTTGAAAAGTCTAGATGAAATCGACGACCGCGAGATCCTTGTAGCATTCTTCTCCTAAATTTATGACTATGTCTCAGGTTCCGTGTTGGATTTCAAACCCTAGCCATCGTCTAGCCCGAAAATACCGATTTACGCCCATTTTTGTCGGGTGGTATGAAAATCGCCCGAAAAGTCCAGATGAAATCGCAACTGCGAGATCCTTGTAGCATTCTTCTCCTAAATTTATGATTGTGTCTCGGATTCCGTGTCGGATTTCAAACCCTAGCCATCGTACGGCTCGAAAATACCGATTTCGACCCAATATTGTTGGGTGGTACGAAAATTGCTTGAAAAGTCCATATGAAATCGACGACCGCGAGATCCTTGTAGCATTCTTCTCCTAAATTTATGATTGTGTCTCGGGTTCCGTGTCGGATTTCAAACCGTAGCCAGTGTCTAGCCCGAAAATACCGATTTCGGCCAATTTTTGTCGGGTGGTACGAAAATCGCCCGAAAAGTCCAGATGAAATCGACGACCCCGAGATCCTTGTAGCCTTCTTCTCCTAAATTTATAAATGTGCCTCGGGTTCTGTGTCGGATTTCAAACCCTATCCATCGTCTGGCCCGAAAATATCGATTTCGGCCAATTTGTCGGGTGGTACGAAAATCGCCTGAAAAGTCCAGATGAAATCGACGGCCGCGTGATCCTTGTAACATTCTTCACCTAAATTTATAACTGTGCCTCGGGTTCTGTGTCGGATTTCAAATCTTAGCCATCGTCTGGCCCAAAAATACCTATTTCGGCCCACTTTTGTCGTGTGGTACGAAAATTGCCCGAAAAGTCTAGATCATATCGATGACCGCAAGATCGTTGTAGCATTCTTCTCATAAATTTATAACTGTGGCTCGGGTTCCGTGTCGGATTTCAAACCCTAGCCAGCGTTTGGCCCGAAAATACCGATTTCGGCCCATTTTTGTCAGGTGGTACGAAAATCGCCGGAAAACTTCAGATGAAATCGACGACCCCGAGATCCTTGTAGCATTCTTCTCCTAAATTTATAACTGTGCCTCGGGTTCTGTGTTGGATTTCAAACCCTATCCATCGTCTGGCCCGAAAATATCGATTTCGGCCAATTTGTCGGGTGGTACGAAAATCGCCTTAAAAGTCCAGATGAAATCGACAACTGCGAGATCCTTGTAGCGTTCTTCTCCTAAATTTATAAATGTGCCTCAAGTTCTGTGTCGGATTTCAAATCCTAGCCATCGTCTGGCTTGAAAATACCGATTTCGGCCCATTTTTGTCGGGTGGTACCAAAATCGCTCGAAAAGTCCAGATGAAATCGACAACCGCAAGATCCTTGAAGCATTCTTTTCCTAAATTTATGACTGTGTCTCGGGTTCCGTGTCGGATTTCAAACCCTAGCCAGTGACTAGACCAAAATACCGATTTCGGCCCATTTTTGTCGGGTGGTAAAAAAATCGCTTGAAAAGTCTAGATGAAATCGAAGACCGAGAGATCCTTGTAGCATTCTTCTCCAAAATTTATGAATGTGTCTCGGGTTCCGTGTCGGATTTCAAACCCTAGCCAATGTCTGGCCCGAAAATACCGATTTTCGGCCCATTTTTGTCGGGTTGTACGAAAATCGCCCGAAAACTCCAGATGAAATCGACAACCGTGAGATCCTTGTAGCATTCTTCTCCTAAATTTATGACTGTGTCTCGGGTTCCATGTCGGATTTCAAACCCAAGCCATCGTCTGGCCCGAAAATACCGATTTCAGCCTATATTTGTCGGGTGGTACGAAAATCGCCCGGAAAGTCCAGATGAAATCAACGACCGCGAGATCCTTGTAGCATTCTTCTCCTAAATTTATAACTTTGCCTCGGGTTCCGTGTCGGACTTCAAAACCTAGCCATCGTCTGACCCAAAAATATCGATTTCGGCCCATTTTTGTCGGGTGGTACGAAAATCGCCCGGAAAGTCCAGATGAAATCGACGACCGCGAGATCCCTGAGCATTCTTCTCCTAAATTTATGAATGTGTCTCGGGTTACGTGTCGGATTTCAAAACCATAGCCATCGTATGGCCCGAAAATACCGATTTAGGCCCATTTTTGTCGGGTGGTATGAAAATCGCCCGAAAAGTCCAAATGAAATCGCAACCGCGAGATCCTTGTAGCATTCTCTTCCTAAATTTATGATTGTGTCTCGGATTCCGTGTCGGATTTCAAACCCTAGCCATCGTATGGCTCAAAAATACCGATTTCGACCCAATATTGTCGGGTGGTACGAAAATTGCTTGAAAAGTCCATATGAAATCGACGACCGCGAGATCCTTGTAGCATTCTTCTCCTAAATTTATGATTGTGTCTTGGGTTCCGTGTCGGATTTCAAACCCTGGCCAGTGTCTAGCCCGAAAATACCGATTTCGGCCAATTTTTGTCGGGTGGTACGAAAATCGCCCTAAAAGTCCAGATGAAATCGATGACCGCGAGATCCTTGTAGCATTCTTCTCCTAAATTTATGACTATGCCTCGAGTTCCTTGTCGGATTTCAAACCCTAGCCATCGTCTGGCCAGAAAATACCGATTTCGGCCCATTTTTGTCGGGTGGTACGAAAATCGCCCGAAAAGTCCTGAAGAAATCCACGACCGGGAGATCCTTGTACCATTCTTGTCCTAAATTTATAACTGTGACTCGGGTTCCGTGTTGGATTTCAAACCCTAGCCATCGTCTGACCCGAAAATACCGATTTCGGCCTACTTTTGTCAGGTGGTACGAAAATCGCCCAAAAAGTCTCGATGAAATCGACGACCGCGAGATCCTTGAAGCATTCTTCTCTTAAATTTATAAATGTGCCTCGGGTTCCGTGTTGGATTTCAAACACTTTCCATCATCTTTCCCGAAAATACCGATTTCGGCCCATTTTTGACGAGTGGTACGAAAATCGCCGGAAAAATCCAGATGAAATTGACGACCGCGAGATCCTTGTAGCATTCTTCTCCTAAATTTATAACTATGCCTCGGGTTCCGTGTCGGATTTCAAACCCTAGCCATCGTCTGGTCCGAAAATACAGATTTCGGCCCATTTTTGTCGGGTGGTACGAAAATCGCCCAAAAAGTCCAGATGAATTCGACGACCGCGAGATCCTTGTAGCCTTCTTCTCCTAAATTTATAAATGTGCCTCGGGTTCCGTGTCGAATTTCAAACCTTATCCATCGTTTGGCCCGAAAATACCGATTCCTGCCCATTTTTGTCAAGTGGTACGAAAATCACCCGAAAAGTCCAGATGAAATCGACGACCGCGAGATCCTTATTGCATTCTTCTCCTAAATTTATAACTGTGCCTCGGGTTTCGTGTTGGATTTCAAACCCTAGCGATCGTTTCGCCCAAAAATACAGATTTCGGCCCATTTTTATCGTGTGGTAAGAAAATCGTCTGAAAAGTCCAGATGAAATCGATGGCCGCGTGATCCTTGTAGCATTCTTCTCCTTAATTTATAACTGTGCCTCGGGTTCCGTGTCGGATTTCAAACCCTAGCTATCGTGTGGCCCGAAAATACCGATTTCGGCCTATTTTTATCGGGTGGTACGAAAATCGCCCGAAAAGTCTACATGAAATCGACGACCGCGTGATCCTTGTAGCGTTCTTCTCCTTAATTTATAACTGTGCCTCGGGTTCTGTGTCGGATTTCAAATCCTAGCCATCGTCTGGCCCAAAAATACCTATTTCGGCCCATTTTTATCGTGTGGTACGAAAATTGCCCGAAAAGTCTAGATGATATCGATGACCGCGAGATCGTTCTAGCATTCATCTCCTAAATTTATAATTGTGGCCCGGGTTCCGTGTCGGATTTCAAACCCTATCCATCGTCTGGCCTGAAAATACCGATTTCGGCCAATTTTTGTGGGGTGGTACGAAAATCGCCTGAAAAGTCCAGATGAAATCGACAACCCCGAGATCCTTGCAGCCTTCGTCTCCTAAATTTATAAATGTGCCTCGGGTTCTGTGTCGGATTTCAAATCCTAGCCATCGTCTGGCTTGAAAATACCGATTTCGGCCCATTTTATTCAGGTGGTACGAAAATCGCCCGAAAAGTCCAGATGAAATTGACGACTGCGAGATCCTTGTAGCGTTCTTCTCCTAACTGTATAAATGTGCCTTGGGTTCTGTGTCGGATTTCAAATCCTAGCCATCGTCTGGCTTGAAAATATCGATTTCGGCCAATTTTTGTCGGGTGGTACGAAAATCACTCGAAAAGTCTAGATGAAATCGAGAACCGCGAGATCCTTGTAGCATTCTTCTCCTAAATTTATAACTGTGCCTCGGGTTCCGTATCGGATTTCAAACCCTAGGCATCGTCTAGCCCTCAAATACTGATTTCGGCCCATTTTTGTCGGGTGGTACAAAAATCGCCCGAAAAGTCCTGATAAAATCGACGACCGAAAGATCCTTGAAGCATTCTTCTCCTAAATTTATGACTGTGCCTCGGGTTCCGTGTCGGATTTCAAACCCTAGCCATTGTTTGGCCCGAAAATACCAATTTCGGCCCATTTTTGTCGGGTGGTGCGAAAATCGCCCGAAAAGTCCAGATGAAATCGACGACCGCGAGATCCTTGTAACATTCTTCTCCTAAATTTATAACTGTGGCTCGGGATCCATGGCGGATTTCAAACCCTAGCCATCGTATGGCCCGAAAATACCGATTTCGACCCATTTTTGTCGGGTGGTACGAAAATTGCTTGAAAAGTCCATATGAAATCGACGACCGCGAGATCCTTGTAGACTTCTTCTCCTAAATTTATAAATGTGCCTCGGGTTCTGTGTCGGATTTCAAATCCTAGCCATCGTCTGGCTTGAAAATACCGATTTCGGCCCATTTTTGTTGGGTGGTACGAAAATCGCCCGAAAAGTCCAGAGGAAATCGACAACCGTGAGATCCTTGTAGCATTCTTCTCCTAAAGTTATAACTGTGCCTCGGGTTCCGTGTCGGATATCAAACCCTAGGCATCGTCTAGCCCTCAAATACCGATTTCGGCCTATTTTTGTCGGGTGGTACGAAAATCGCCCGAAAAGTCCAGATGAAATTGACAACCACGAGATCCTTGTAGCGTTCTTCTCCTAAATTTATAAATATGCCTCGGGTTCTGTGTCGAATTTCAAATCCTAGCCATCGTCTGGCTTGAAAATAACGATTTCGGCCCATTTTTATCGGCTGGTACAAAAATCACTTGAAAAGTCCAGATGAAATCGACGACCGCGAGATCCTTGTTGGATTCTTCTCCTAAATTTATAATTGTGCCTCGGGTTTCGTGTCGGATTTCAAACCCTAGCGATCAATTCGCCCGAAAATACAGATTTCGGCCCATTTTTGTCGTGTGGTACAAAAATCGCCCGAAAAGTCCAGATGAAATCGATGGCCGCGTGATCCTTGTAGCATTCTTCTTCTAAATTTATAACTGTGCCTCGGGTTCCGTGTCGGATTTCAAACCCTAGCCATCGTGTGGCCCGAAAATACCGATTTCGGCCTATTTTTATCGGGTGGAACGAAAATCGCTTGAAAAGTCTAGATGAAATCGTCACCGTGTGATCCTTATAGCATTCTTCTCCTAAATTTATAACTGTGCATCGAGTTCCGTGTTGGATTTCAAACCCTAGCGATCGTTTCGCCCGAAAATACAGCTTTTGGCCTATTTTTGTCGGGTGGTATGAAAATCGCCCAAAAAGTCTAGATGAAATCGCTACCGCGTGATCCTTGTAGCATTCTTCTCCTAAATTTATGACTGTGCATCGAGTTCCGCGTCGGATTTCAAATTCTAAGCATCGTCTGGCCCAAAAATACTGATTTCGGCCCATTTTTGTCGGGTGGTACAAAAATTGCCCGAAAAGTCCAGATGAAATCGACGACTGCGAGATCCTTGTAGCAATCTTCTCCTAAATTTATAACTGTGCCTCGGGTTTTGTGTCAGATTTCAAACCCTAGGCACATTTGGCCCGAAAATACCGATTTCGGCCCATTTTTGTCGGGTGGTACGAAAATCGCCCAAAAAGTCCAGATGAAGTCGACGACCGGGAGATCCTTGTAGCATTCTTCTCCTAAATTTATAACTGTGTCTCGGGTTCCGTGCTGGATTTCAGACCGTAGCCATCATTTGGCCCGAAAATATCGATGTCGGCCCATTTTTGTCGGGTGGTATGAAAATCGCTTTATAAAATCCAGATGAAATCAAGGACCTGGAGATCCTTGTAGCATTCTTCTCCTAAATTTATAACTGTGTCTCAGGTTTCATGCTGTATTTCAAACGCTAGCCATCGTCTGGCCTGAAAATACCGATTTCGGCCCTTTTTTGTCGGGTGGTACGAAAATCGCCCAAAAAGTCCAGATGAAATCGACGACCGGGATATCCTTGTAGCATTCTTCTCCTAAATTTATAAATGTGTCTCGGGTTCGGTGTCGGATTTCAAACCCTAGCCATCGTCCTAAGTTTATAACTGTGTCTGGGGTATCCTCTCAGATTTCAAACCCTAACCATCGTCTGTCCCGAAAATACCGATTTCTGCCACTTTTTGTTGGGTGGTACGAAAATCGCCAGAAAAGTCCAGATGAAATCGACGACCGGGAGATCCTTGTAGCACTCTTCTCCTAAATTTATAACTATGTCTCGGGTTCCGTGTCGGATTTCAAACCCAAGCCATCGTCTGGCCCGAAAATACCGATTTCTGCCTATTTTTGTCGGGTGGTACGAAAATCGCTTGAAAAGTCTAGATGAAATCGACGACTGTGAGATACTTGTAGTATTCTTCTCCTAAATTTATAACTGTGTGTCGGTATCCGTGTCGGATTTCAAACCCTAGCCATCGTCTGGCCCGAAAATATCGATTTCCAACCATTTTTGTCAAGTGGTACGAAAATCGCCCAAACAGTCTAGATCAAATCGACGACCGGGAGATCCTTGTAGCATTCTTCTCCAAAATTTTAACTGTTACTCGGGTTCCGTGTTGGATTTCAAACCCTAGCCATCGTTGGGGCTGAAAATACTGATGTCCGCCCATTTTTGTCGGGTGGTACAAAAATCGCCCGAAAAGTCCAGATGAAATCGACGACCAGGAGATCCTTGTAGCATTCTTCTCCTAAATTTTTAACTGTGTCTGGGGTTCTGTCTTTGATTTCAAACCCTAACCATCGTCTGGCCCGAAAATACCGATTTCGGCCCATTTTTGTCAGGTGGTACGAAAATCGCACAAAAAGTCCAGAAGAAATCGATGACCGGGAGATCCTTATAGCATTCTTCTCCTAAATTTATAACCGTGTCTGGGGTTTTGTCTCAAATTTCAAACCCTACCCATTGTCTGGTCAGAAAATACCAATTTCAGCCCATTTTTGACATATGGTACGAACATCGCCCAAAATGTCCAGATGAAATCGACTGCCGGGATATCCTTGTAGCATTCTTCTCCTAAATTTATAAGTTTGACTCGGGTTCTGTGTCGGATTTCAAACCCTAGCCATCGTTTGGCCCGAAAATACCGATGTCGGCCCATATTTGTCGGGTGGTACGAAAATCGCCCGAAAAGTCAAGATGAAATCGACGATCGCGAGATCCTTGTAGCATTCTTCTCATAAATTTATAACTGTGTGTCGGGTTTCCGTGTCGGATTTCAAACCCTAGCCATCTTCCGGCCCGAAAATACCGTTTTCCGCCCATTTTTGTCAAGTGGTATGAAAATCGCCCAAACAGTCCAGATCAAATCGACGACCGGGAGATCCTTGTAGCATTCTTCTCCTAAATTTTTAACTGTTACTCGGGTTCCGTGTTGGATTTCAAACCCTAGCCATCGTTGGGCCTGAAAATACCGATGTCAGCCCCATTTTTGTTAGGTGCTACGAAAATCACCTGAAAAGTTTAGATGAAATCGATGATCGGGAGATCCTTGAAGCATTCTTCTCCTAATTTATAACTGTGTCAGGGGTTCTCTCTCGGATTTCAAACCCTAGCCATCATCTGGCCCGAAAATACTGATTTCGGCCCATTTTTGTCATATGGTACGAAAATCGCCCAAAATGTTTAGATGAAATCGACGGCTGGGATATCCTTGTAGCATTCTTCTCCTAAATTTATAAGTTTGTCTAGGGTTCTATGTCGGATTTCAAACCCTAGCCATCGTTTGGCCTGAAAATACCGATGTCGGCCCATATTTGTCGGGTGGTACGAAAATCGCCCGAAAAAGTCCAGATGAAATCGACGATCGGGAGATCCTTGTAGCATTCTTCTCCTAAATTTACAACTATGTCTGGGGTTCCGTCTCAGATTTCAAACCCTAGCCATCGTCTGTCCCGAAAATACCGATTTCGGCCCATTTTTGTCGGGTGGTACGAAAATCACCTGAAAAGTCCAGATGAAATCGACAACCGCGAGATCCTTGTAGCGTTTTTCTCCTAAATTTATAAATGTGCCTCAGGTTCTGTGTCGGATTTCAAATCTTAGCCATCGTCTGGCTTGAAAATACCGATTTCGGCCCATTTTTGTCGGGCGGTACGAAAATCGCCCGAAAAGTCCAGATGAAATCGACAACCGCGAGATCCTTGTAGCATTCTTCTCCTAAATTTATAACTGTGCCTCGGGTTCCGTGTCGGATTTCAAACCCTATGCATCGTTTGGCCCGAAAATATCGATTTCCGCCCATTTTTGCCGGGTCTTATGAAAATCGCCCGAAAAGTCCTGATGAAATCGACGACTGGGAGATTCTTGTAGCAATCTTCTCCTAAATTTATTACCGTGTCTCGGGTTCCGTGTCGAATTTTAAACCCTAGCCATCGTTTTGCCCGAAAATAGCGATGTCGGCCCATTTTTGTCGGATGGTACGAAAATCGCACGAAAACTCCAAATGAAAGCGACGTCCGGGAGATTCTTGTAGCATTCTTCTCCTAAATTTATATCTGTGTACGGGGTTCCGTCTCGGATTTCAAACCCTATCCATCGTCTGGCCCGAAAATACTGATTTCGGCCTATTTTTGTCTGGTGGTACGAAAATCGCCAGAAAAGTCCAGATAAAATCGAAGATCGGGAGATCCTTGTAGCAATATTCTCCTAAATTTATAACTATGTCTCAGGTTCTGCCTGGGATTTCAAACCCTAGCCATCGTTTGGCCCGAAAATGCCGATTTCGGCCCATTTTTATCGGGTGGTACGAAACTCACCCGAAAAGTCCAAATGAAATCGACGACCGGGAGATCCTTGTCGCATTCTTATCCTAAATTTATAACTGTGTATGGGGTTCCGTCTCGGATTTCAAACCCTAGCAATCGTCTGGCCCGAAAATACCAATTTCGGCCCATTTTAGTCTGGTGGTACGAAAATCGCCCGAAAAGTCCTGATGAAATCGACGACCAGGAGATACTTGTAGCATTCTTCTCCTAAATTTATAACTGTGTCTCGGGTTCTGTGTCGGATGTTAATCCGTAGCCATCGTTTGGCTCGAAAATACCAATGTCGGCCCATTTTTGTCGGGTGGTACGAAAATCGCCCGAAAAGTCCAAACGAAAGCGACGTCCGGGAGATTCTTGTAGCATTCTTCTCCTAAATTTATAACTGTGTCTGGGGTTCCATCTCGGATTTCAAACCCTATCCATCGTCTGGCCCGAAAATACCGATTTCGGCCCATTTTTACCGGGTGGTACAAAACTCTCCCGAATAGTCCAAATGAAATCGACGACCGTCAGATCCTTGTAGCATTCTTCTCCTAAATTTATAACTGTGTTTCGGGTTCTGTCTCGGATTTCAAACTTTAGCCATCGTGTGGCCCGAATACCGATTTCGGCCCATTTTTAGTCTGGTGGTACGAAAAGTCCGGATGAAATCGACCAACGAGAGATCCTTGTAGCATTCTTCTCCTAAATTTATAACTGTTTCTCGGGTTCTGTGTCGGATTTCAAACCCTTTCCATCGTCTGGCCCGAAAAATACCGATTTCGGCCCATTTTTGTCGGGTGGTACGAAAATCGCCTGAAAAGTCCAGATAAAATCGACGACCGGGAGATCCTTTTAGCAATCTTCTGTTAAATTTATAACTATGTCTCAGGTTCTGTCTCGAATTTCAAACCCTAGCCATCGTCTGGCCCGAAAATACAGATTTCGGCCCTTTTTTATCGGGTGGTACGAAACTTTCCCAAAAAGTCCAGATGAAATTGATAACCGTGAGATCGTTGTAGCATTCTACTCTTAAATTTATAATTGTGTCTCGGTTTCCGTGTCGGATTTCAAACCCTAGCCATCGTCTGGCTCGAAAAGTCCAGATGAAATCGACGTTCGGGAGATCCTTGTCGCATTCTTATCCTAAATTTATAACTGTGTATGGGGTTCCGTCTCGGATTTCAAACCCTAGGCATCGTCTGGCCCGAAAATACCAATTTCGGCCCATTTTAGTCTGGTGGTACGAAAATCGCCCTAAAAGTCCTGATGAAATCGACGACCGGGAGATACTTGTAACATTCTTCTCATAAATTTAAAACTGTGTCTCGGGTTCCGTGTCGGATGTTAAACCCTAGCCATCGTGTTGCTCGAAAATACCAATGTTAGCCCATTTTTGTCGGGTGGTACGAAAATCGCCCGAAAAGTCCAAATGAAAGCGACATCCGGGAGACTCTTGTAGTATTCTTCTCCTAAATTTATAACTGTGTATGGGGTTCCGTCTCGGATTTCAAACCCTGTCCATTGTCTGGCCTGAAAATACCGATTTCGACCCATTTTTGTCGGGTGGTACGAAAATCGCCAAAAAAGTCTAGATAAAATCGACGACCAAAAGATTCTTGTAGCATTCTTCTCCTAAATTTATAACTATGTCTCAGGTTTGTCTCGGATTTCAAACCCTAGCCATCGTCTGGCCCGAAAATACCGATTTCGGCCCATTTTTACCGGGTGGTACGAAACTCTCCCGAAAAGTCTAGATGAAATCGACAACCGTGAGATCCTTGTAGCATTCTTCTCCTAAATTTATAACTGTGTTTCGGGTTCTGTCTCGGATTTCAAGCTCTAGCCATCGTGTGGCCCGAATACCGATTTCGGCCCATTTTTAGTCTGGTCGTACGAAACTCTCCCAAAAAGTCCAGTGAAATCGACGACCGGGAGATCCTTCTAGCATTCTTCTCTTAAATTTATAACTGTGTCTCGGGTTCCGTGTCGGATGTTAAACCCTAGCCATCGTGTTGCTCGAAAATACCAATGTTAGCCCATTTTTGTCGGGTGGTACGAAACTCTCCCGAAAAGTCCAGATGAAATCGACAACCGTGAGATTCTTGTAGCATTCTTCTCCTAAATTTATAACTGTGTCTGGGGTTCCGTCTCGGATTTCAAACCCTATCCATCGTCTGGTCCAAAAATACGGATTTCGGGCCATTTTTATCGGATGGTACGAAAATCGCCAGAAAAGTCCAGATAAAATCGACGACCGGGAGATCTTTGTAGCAATCTTCTCCTAAATTTATAACTATGTCTCAGGTTATGTCTCGGATTTCAAACCCTAGCCATCGTCTGGCCCGAAAATACCGATTTCAGCCCATTTTTACCGGAAGTACGAAAATAACCCGAAAAGTCCAGATGAAATCGACGACCACGAGATCCTTGTAGCATTCTTATCCTAAATTTATAACTGTGTCTGGGGTTCCGTCTCGGATTTCAAACCCTAGCCATCGTCTGGCTCGAAAATACCGATTTCGGCCCATTTTTGTCGGGTGGTACGAAAATCGCCAGAGAAGTCCAGATGAAATCGAAGACCAGGAGATCCTTGTAGCACGCTTCTCCTTAATTTATAACTATGTCTCGGGTTCCGTGTCGGATTTCAAACCCTAGCCAATAGTCAGGCCCGAAAATACCGATTTCGGCCCATTTTTGTCGAGTAGTACAAAAATCGCGCGAAAATTCCAAATGAAATCGACGACTAGGAGATCCTTGTAGCATTCTTCTCCTAAATTAATAAGTGTGTCTGGGGTTTTGTGTCAGATTTCAAACCCAAGCCATCGTCTGGCCCGAAAATACCAATGTTGGCCCATTTTTATCAAGTGATACGAAAATCGCCCAAAAATTCCAGATGAAATCGACAAACCGGGAGATCCTTGTAGCATTCTTCTCCTAAATCTATAACTGTGTTTTGGGTTATGTCTTGGATTTCAAACCCTAGCCATCGTCTGACCCGAATACTGATTTCGGCCCATTTTTATCGGGTGGTTCGAAATTCTCTTGAAAAGTCCAGATGAAATCGACGACTGGAAGATCCTTGTAGCATTCTTCTCTTAAATTTATAACTGTCTCGATTTCCGTGTCGGATTTCAAACCCTAGCCATCGTCTAGCTCGAAAATACCAATTTCGGCCCATTTTTGTTGGTTGGTACGAAAATCGCCCGAAAACTCCAGATGAAATCGACGACCGGGAGATCCTAGTAGCATTCTTCTCCTAAATTTATATTTGTGTTTAGGGTTTTGTGTCGGATTTCAAACCCTAGCCATCGTCTGGCCCGAAAATACCGATGTTAGCCCGTTTTTGTCGGGTGGTACGAAAATCGCCCGAAAATTCGAGATGAAATCGACGAGCGAGAGATCCTTGAAGCAAACTTCTCCTAAATTTAAAAATTTGTCTCGGGTTCCGTGTCGAATTTCAAACCCTAGCCATCGTGTGGCCTGAAAATACCGATGTCGGCCCATTTTTGTCGGAAGTACGAAAATCACCCGAAAAGTCCAGATGAAATTGACGACAGGGATATCCTTGTAACATTCTTCTCCTAAATTTATAAATGTGTCTTGGGTTCTGTGTCGGATTTCAAACCCTAGGCATCGTCTGGCCCGAAAATACCGATTTCGGCCCTTGTGTCTCGGGTTCTCTGTCGGATGTTAAACCCTAGCCATCGTTTGGCCCGAAAATACCAATGTAAGCCCATTTTTGTCGGGTGGTACGAAAATCACTCGAAAAGTCCAAATGAAAGCGATGTCCGGGAGATTCTTGTAGCATTCTTCTCCTAAATTTATAACTGTGTCTGGGGTTCCGTCTCGGATTTCAAACCCTATCCATCGTCTGGCCCGAAAATACCGATTTCGGCATATTTTTGTCGAGTGGTACGAAAATCTCCAAAAAAGTCCAGATAAAATCGACGACCGGGAGATCCTTGTAGCATTCTTCTTCTAAATTTATAACTATGTCTCAGGTTCTGTCTCGGATTTCGAACCCTAGCCATCGTCTCGCCCAAAAATACCGATTTCGGTCCATTTTTATCAGGTGGTACGAAACTCTCCCGAAAAGTCCAGATGAAATCGACGACCGTGAGATCATTGTTGCATTCTTCTCCTAAATTTATAACTGTGTTTCGGGTTCTGTCTCAAATTTCAAACTCTAGCCATCGTCTGGCCCGAATACCGATTTCGGCCCATTTTTATCGGGTGGTACGAAACTCTCCCGAAAAGACCAGATGAAATCGACGACCAGGAGATCCTTGTAGCATTCTTCTCTTAAATTTATAACTGTGTGTCGGTTTCCGTGTCAGATTTCAAACCATAGCCATTGTCTAGCCCGATAATACCAATTTCGGCCCATTTTTGTCGGGTGGTACGAAAATCTCCCGAAAAGTCCAGATGAAATCGATGACCAGGAGATCCTAGTAGCATTCTTCTCCTAAATTTATAACTGTGTCTAGGGTTCCGTGTCGGATTTCAAACCCTAGCCATCGTCTGGCCCAAAAATACTGATGTTCGCCCATTTTTGTCGAGTGGTACGAAAATCGCCCGAAAAGTCCATATGAAATCGACGAGCGGGAGATCCTTGAAGCAAACTTCTCCTAAATTTAAAACTGTGTCTCGGGTTCCATGTCGGATTTCAAACCCTAGCCATCGTGTGGCCTGAAAATACCGATGTCGGCCCATTTTTGTCGGAAGTACGAAAATCACCCGAAAAGTCCAGATGAAATCGACGACCGGGAGATCCTTGTAGCATTCTTCTCCTAAATTTATAACAGTGTCTCGGGTTCCGTGTCAGATTTTAAACCCTAGCCATCGTTTTGCCCAAAAATACCGATGTCGGGCCATTTTTGTCGAGTAGTACGAAAATCGCCTGAAAAGTCCAAATGAAAGCGACGTCCGGGAGATTCTTGTAGCATTCTTCTCCTAAATTTATCTGTGTGTCTGGGGTTCCGTGTCGGATTTCAATCCCTAGCCATCGTCTGGCACGAAAATACCGATTTCGGCCCATTTTTACCAGGTAATACGAAACTCTCCCGAAAAGTCCAGATGAAATCGACGACCATGAGATCCTTGTAGCATTCTTCTCCTAAATTTATAACTGTGTTTCGGGTTCTGTCTCGGATTTCAAACTCTAGCCATCGTCTGGCCCGAATACCGATTTCAACCAAAGTCTGGTGGTACGAAAATCGCCCGAAAAGTCCTAATGAAATCGACAACCAGGAGATCCTTGTAGCATTCTTCTCCTAAATTTTAACTGTGTCTCGGGTTTCGTGTCGGATGTTAAACCCTAGCCATCGTTTGGCCCGAAAATACCAATGTCGACCCATTTTTGTCAGGTGGTACGAAAATCGCCCGAAAAGTCCAAATGAAAGCGACGTCCCGGAGATTCTTGTAGCATTCTTCTCCTAAATTTATAACTGTGTATGGGGTTCCGTCTCGGATTTCAAACCCTATCCATCGTCTGCCCCGAAAATACCGATTTCGGCCCATTTTTGTCGGGTGGTAGGAAAATCGCCAAAAATGTCCAGATAAAATCGACGACCTGGAGATCCTTGTAGCATTCTTCTCCTAAATTTATAACTATGTCTCAGGTTCTGTCTCGGATTTCAAACCCTAGTCATCGTCTGGCCCGAAAATACCGATTTCGGCCCATTTTTATCCACTGGTACGAAACTCTCCCGAAAAGTCCAGATGAAATCGACAACCGTGAGATCCTTGTAGCATTCTTCTCTTAAATTTATAATTGTGTCTCGGTTTCCTAGTCGGATTTCAAACCCTAGCCATCGTCTGGCCCGAAAATACCGATTTCGGCCCATTATTGTCGGGTGAAACGAAAATTGCCCAAAAAGTCCAGATGAAATCGACGACTGGGAGATTCTTGTAGCATTCATCTCCTAAATTTATAAATGTGTCTTGGTTTCCGTGTCAGATTTCAAACCCTAGCCATCGTCTGGCCCGAAAATACCGATGTAGGCCTATTTTTGTCGGGTGATACCAAAATCGCCCAAAAGGTCCAAATGAAATCGACGACCGGGAGATCCTTGTAGCATTCTTCTCCTAAATTTATAACTGTGTCTAGGGTTCCGTGTCGGATTTCAAACCCTAGCTATCGTGTGGCCCGAAAATACCGATTTCGGCCCATTTTTGTCGGGTGGCACGAAAATCGCCCGAAAAGTCCAGATCAAATCGTCGACCGGGAGATTCTTGTAGCATTCTTCTCCTAAATTTATAACTGTGTCTAGGGTTCCGTGTCGGATTTCAAACCCTAGCCATCGTCTGGCCCGAAAAAACCGATTTCGGCCCATTTTTATCGGGTGGTACGAAACTCTCCCGAAAAGTCCAGATGAAATCGACAACCGTGAGATCCTTGTAGCATTCTTCTCTTAAATTTATAATTGTGTCTCGGTTTCCGTGTCGGATTTCAAACCCTAGCCATCGTCTAGCCCGAAAATACCGATTTCGTCCCATTATTGTCGGGTGAAACGAAAATTGCCCAAAAAGTCCAGATGAAATTAACGACTGGGAGATCCTTGTAGCATTAATCTCCTAAATTTATAACTGTTTCTAGGGTTCCGTGTCGGATTTCATACACTAGCCATTGTCTGGCCCGAAATACCGATGTCGGCCCATTTTTGTCGGGTGGTACGAAAATCGCCTGAAAGTCCAGATGAAATCGACGACCGGGAGATCCTTGTAGCATTCTTATCCTAAATTTATAACTGTGTCTGGGGTTCCCTCTCGGATTTCAAACCCTATCCATCGTCTGGCCCAATAAGTCGAGATGAAATCGACGACCGGGAGATCCTTGTCGCATTCTTATCCTAAATTTATAACTGTGTCTGGGGTTCTGTCTCGGATTTCAAACCCTAGCCATCGTGTGGCCCGGAAATACCAATTTTAGCCCATTTTAGTCTGGTGGTACGAAAATCTCCCGAAAAGTCCTGATGAAATCGACGACCGGGAGATCCTAGTAGCATTCTTCTCCTAAATTTATAATTGTGTCTAGGGTTCCGTGTCGGATTTCAAACCCTAGCCATCGTCTGGCCCGAAAATACCGACGTTGGCCCATTTTTGTCGGGTGGTATGAAAATCGCCCGAAAAGCGAGATGAAATCGACGAGCGGGAGATCGTTGAAGTAAATTTCTCCTAAATTTAAAACTGTGTCTCGGGTTCCGTATCGGATTTCAAACCCTAGCCATCGTCTGGCCTGAAAATACTGATGTCGGCCCATTTTTGTTGGTTGGTACGAAAATCGCCCGAAAAGTCCAAATGAAAGCGACGTCCGGGAGATCCTTATAGCATTATTCTCCTAAATTTATAATTCTGTTTCGGGTTCTGTCTCGGATTTCAAACTCTAGCCATCGTCATGCCCGAATACCGATTTCGGTCCATTTTTACCAGCTGGTACGAAACTCTCCCGAAAAGTCTAGATGAAATCGACGACCGTGAGATCCTTGTAGCATTTTTCTCCTAAATTTATAAATGTGTTTCGGGTTCTGTCTCGGATTTCAAACTCTAGCCATCGGCTGGCCCGAATACCAATTTCGGCCCATTTTTATTGGGTGGTACGAAACTCTCCCGAAAAGTCCAGATGAAATTGACGACCGGGAGATCCTTGTAGCATTCTTCTCTTAAATTTATAACTGTGTCTCGGTTTCCATGTCGGATTTCAAACCATAGCCATCGTCTAGCCCAATAATACCGATTTCGACCCATTATTGTCGGGTGGTACGAAAATCGCCCGTAAAGTCCAGATGAAATCGATGACCGGGAAATCCTAGTAGCATTCTTCTCCTAAATTTATAATTGTGTCTAGGGTTCCGTGTCGGATTTCAAACCCTAGCCATCGTCTGGCCCAAAAATACCGATGTTGGCCCATTTTTGTCGGGTGGTATGAAAATCGCCCGAAAAGTCGAGATGAAATCGACGAGCGGGAGATCCTTGAAGCAAATTTCTCCTAAATTTAAAACTGTGTCTCGGGTTCCGTGTCGGATTTCAAACCCTAGCCATCGTCTGGCCTGAAAATACCGATGTCGGCCCATTTTTGTCGGAAGTACGAAAATCACCTGAAAAGTCCAGATGAAATCGTCAACCGGGATATCCTTGTAGCATTCTTCTCCTAAATTTATAACTGTGTCTCGGGTTCCGTGTCGGATTTCAAACCCTAGGCATCGTCTGGCCCGAAAATACCCATTTCGGCCCATTTTTGTGGGGTCTTACGAAAATCACCCGAAAAGTCCTGATGAAATCGACGACCGGGAGATCCTTGTAGCATTCTTCTCCTAAATTTATAACCGTGTTTCGGGTTCCGTGTAAGATTTAAAACCCTAGCCATCGTTTTGCCAGAAAATACCGATGTTAGCCCATTTTTGTCAGATGGTACGAAAATCGCCCGAAAAAGTCCAAATGAAAGCGACCTCCGGGAGATTCTTGTAGCATTCTTCTCCTAAATTTATAACTGTGTCTGGGGTTCCGTCTCGGATTTCAAACCCTATCCATCGTCTGCCCCGAAAATACCAATTCCGACCCATTTTTGTCGGGTCGTACGAAAATCGCCAGAAAAGTCCAGATAAAATCGACGACCGGGAGATCCTTGTAGCAACCTTCTCCTAAATTTATAACTATGTCTCAGGTTCTGTCTCGGATTTCAAACCCTAGCCATCGTCTGGCCCGAAAATACCGATTTCGGCCCATTTTTATCGGGTGGTACGAAACTCTCCCGAAAAGTCCAGATGAAATCGACAACCGTGAGATCCTTGTAGCATTCTTCTCCTAAATTTATAATTGTGTCTCGGTTTCCTAGTCGGATTTTAAACCCTAGCCATCGTCTGGCCCGAAAATACCGATTTCGGCCCATTATTGTCGGGTGAAACGAAAATTACCCAAAAAGTCCAGATGAAATCGACGACTGGGAGATCCTTGTAGCATTCATCTCCTAAATTTATAATTGTGTCTGGGTTTCTGTGTCGGATTTCAAACCCTAGCCATAGTCTGGCCCAAAAATACCGATGTCGGCCTATTTTTGTCGGGTGATACCAAAATCGCCCGAAAAGTCAAGATGAAATCGACGACCGGGAGATCCTTGTAGCATTCTTCTCGTAAATTTATAACTGTGTCTAGGGTTCTGTGTCGGATTTCAAACCCTAGCCATCGTCTGGCCTGAAAATACCGATTTCAGCCCATTTTTGTCGGGTGGTACGAAAATCGCCCGAAAAGTCCAGATGAAATCGACGACCGGGAGTTCCTTGTAGCATTCTTCTCCTAAATTTATAACTGTGTTTGGGTTTCCGTGCCGGATTTCAAAACCCTAGCCATCGTTTGGCCCGAAAATACCGATGTCGGCCCAATTTTGTCGGGTGGTACGAAAATTGCCAGAAAACTCCAGATGAAATCGACGACTGGGAGATCCTTGTAGCATTCTTCTCCTATATTTATAATTGTGTCTCTGGTTCCGTGTCGGATTTCAAACACTAGCCATCGTTTGGCGCGAAAATACCGATGTCGACCCATTTTTGTCGGGTGGTACGAAAATTGCCCAAAAAGTCCTGATGAAATCGACGACCGGGAGATCCTTGTAGCATTCTTATCCTAAATTTATAACTTTGTCTGGGGTTCCCTCTCGGATTTCAAACCCTAGCCATCGTCTGGCTTGAAAATACCGATTTCAGCCCATTTTTGTCGGGTGGTACGAAAATCGCCAGAAAGTCCAGATGAAATCGACGATCGGGAGATCCTTGTAGCACTCTTCTCCTAAATTTATAACTGTGTCTCTGGTTCCGTGTCGGATTTCAAACACTAGCCATCGTTAGGCGCGAAAATACCGATGTCGACCCATTTTTGTCGGGTGGTACGAAAATTGCCCAAAAAGTCCTGATGAAATCGACGACCGGGAGATCCTTGTAGCATTCTTCTCCTAAATTTATAACTGTGTATGGGTTTCCGTGTCGGATTTTAAACCCTAGCCATCGTTAGGCCTGGAAATCTCGATGTCGGCCCATTTTTGTCGGGTGATACGAAAATCGCCCAAAAAGTGCAGATGAAATCGACGACCGGGAGATCCTTGTAGCATTCTTCTCCTAAATTTATAATTGTTTCTAGGGTTCCGTGTCAGATTTCAAACCCTAGCCATCATCTGGCCCGAATATACCGATTTCGGCCCATTTTTGTCGAGTGGTACGAAAATTGCCCAAAAAGTCCAGATGAAATCGACGATCGGGAGATCCTTGTAGCACTCTTCTCCTAAATTTATAACTGTGTCTAGGTTTCTGGGTTGGATTTCAAACCCTAGCCTTCGTCTGGCCCGAAAATACCGATGTCGGCCCATTATTGTGGGGTGATACCAAAATCGCCCAAAAAGTCCAGATGAAATCGACGACCGGGAGATCCTTGTAGCATTCTTATCCTAAATTTATAACTGTGTCTGGGGTTCCCTCTCGGATTTCAAACCCTAGCCATTGTCTGGCTCGAAAATACCGATTTCGACCCATTTTTGTCAGGTGGTACGAAAATCACCAGAAAGTCCAGATGAAATCGACGACCGGGAGATCCTTGTAGCACTCTTCTCATAAGTTTATAACTATGTCTCGGGTTCCGTGTTGGATTTCAAACCCTAGCCTTCGTCTGGCACGAAAATACCGATTTCGGCCCATTATTGTCGGGTGGTTCGAAAATCGCCTGAAAAGTCCAGATGAAATCGACGACCGGGAGATCCTTGTAGCATTCTTCTCCTAAATTTATAATTGTGTCTGGGTTTCCGTGTCGGATTTCAAACCCTAGCCATCGTCTGGCCTGGAAATCTCGATGTCGGCCCATTTTTTTCGGGTGATACGAAAATCGCACAAAAAGTCCAGATGAAATCGACGACCGAGAGATCCTTGTAGCATTCTTCTCCTATATTTATAACTGTGACTCTGGTTCCGTGTCGGATTTCAAACACTAGCCATCGTTTGGCGCGAAAATACCGATGTCGACCCAATTTTGTCGGGTGGTACGAAAATTGCCCAAAAATTCCTGATGAAATCGACGACCGGGAGATCCTTGTAGCATTCTTATCCTAAATTTATAACTTTGTCTGGGGTTCCCTCTCGGATTTCAAACCCTAGCCATCGTCTGGCTTGAAAATACCGATTTCAGCCCATTTTTGTCGGGTGGTACGAAAATCGCCAGAAAGTCCAGATGAAATCGACGATCGGGAGATCCTTGTAGCACTCTTCTCCTAAATTTATAACTGTGTCTGGGTTTCTGTGTTGGATTTCAAACCCTAGCCATCATCTGGCCTGGAAATCTCGATTTCGGCCCATTTTTGTTAGGTGATACGAAAATCGCCCAAAAAGTCCAGATGAAATCGACGACCGGGAGATCCTTGTAGCATTCTTCTCCTAAATTTATAACTGTTTCTAGGGTTCGGTGTCGGATTTCAAACCCTAGCCATCATTTGGCCCGAAAATACCGATTTTGGACCATTTTTGTCGAGTGGTACGAAAATTGCCCAAAAAGTCCAGATGAAATCGTCGACCGGGAGATCCTTGTAGCATTCTTATCCTAAATTTATAATTGTGTCTGGGGTTCCCTCTCAGATTTCAAACCCTAGCCATCGTCTGGCTGGAAATTACCGATTTCGGCCCATTTTTGTCGAGTGGTACGAAAAATGCCCAATAAGTCCAGATGAAATCGACGACCCGGAGATCCTTGTAGCATTCTTATCCTAAATTTATAACTTGTTCTGGGGTTCCCTCTCGGATTTCAAACCATAGCCATCGTCGTGCTGGAAAATACCGATTTCGGCCCATTTTGGTCGGGTGGTACGAAAATCGCCAAAAAGTCCAGATGAAATCGACGACCGAGAGATCCTTGTAGCATTCTTCTCCTAAATTTATAATTGTGTCTAGGGTTCCGTGTCGGATTTCAAACCCTAGCCATCGTCTTGCCCGAAAATACCGATTTCAGCCAATTTTTGTCGGGTGGTACGAAAATCGCCCGAAAAGTCCAGATGAAGTCGACGACCGGGAGATCCTTGTAGCATTCTTCTCCTAAGTTTATAACTGTGTCTGGGTTTCCGTGTTGGATTTCAAACCCTATCCATCATCTGGCCTGGAAATCTCGATTTCGGCCCATTTTTGTCGGGTGATACGAAAATCGCCCAAAAAGTCCAGATGAAATCGACAATCGGGAGATCCTTGTAGCATTCTTCTCCTAAATTTATAACTGTTTCTAGGGTTCCGTGTCGGATTTCAAACCCTAGCCATCATTTGGCCCGAAAATACCGATTTTGGACCATTTTTGTCGAGTGGTACGAAAATTGCCCAAAAAGTCTAGATGAAATCGTCGACCGGGAGATCCTTGAGCATTCTTATCCTAAATTTATAATTGTGTCTGGGGTTCCCTCTCGGATTTCAAACCCTAGTCATCGTCTGGCTGGAAATTACCGATTTTGGCCCATTTTTGTCGAGTGGTACGAAAAATGCCCAAAAAGTCCAGATGAAATCGACGACCGGGAGATCCTTGTAGCATTCTTATCCTAAATTTATAACTATGTATGGGGTTCCCTCTCGGATTTCAAACCCTAGCCATCGTCGTGCTGGAAAATACCGATTTCGGCCTATTTTTGTCGGGTGGTACGAAAATCGCCAAAAAGTCCAGATGAAATCGACGACCGAGAGATCCTTGTAGCATTCTTCTCCTAAATTTATAACTGTGTGTAGGGTTCCGTGTCGGATTTCAAACCTTAGCCATCGTCTGGCCCGAAAATACCGATTTCAGCCAATTTTTGTCGGGTGGTACGAAAATCGCCCGAAAAGTCCAGATGAAATCGACGACCGGGAGATCCTTGTAGCATTCTTCTCCTAAATTTATAACTGTGTCTGGGTTTCCGTGTCGGATTTCAAACCCTAGCCATCATCTGGCCTGGAAATCTCGATGTCGGCCCATTTTTGTCGGGTGATACGAAAATCGCCCAAAAAGTCCAGATGAAATCGACGACCGAGAGATCCTTGTAGTATTCTTCTCCTAAATTTATAACTGTTTCTAGGGTTCCGTGTCGGATTTCAAACCCTACCCATCATTTGGCCCGAAATTACCGATTTTCGGCCCATTTTTGTCGAGTGGTACGAAAATTGCCCAAAAGTCCAGATGAAATCGACGACCGGGAGATCCTTGTAGCATTCTTATCTTAAATTTATAATTGTGTCTGGGGTTCCCTCTCGGAATTCAAACCTTAGCCATCGTCATGCTGGAAAATACCGATTTCGGCCTATTTTTGTCGGGTGGTACGAAAATCGCCAGAAGGTCCAGATGAAATCGACGACTAGGAGATCCTTGTAGCATTCTTCTCCTAAATTTATAACTGTGTCTAGGGTTCCGTGTCGGATTTCAAACCCTAGCCATCGTTTGGCCCGAAAATACCGATTTCAGTCAATTTTTGTCGGGTGGTACGAAAATCGATCGAAAAGTCCAGATGAAATCGTCGAACGGGAGATTCTTGTAGCATTCTTCTCCTAAATTTATAACTGTGTCTAGGGTTCCGTGTCGGATTTGAAACCCTAGCCATCGTCAGGCCCGAAAATACCGATTTCGGCCTATTTTTGTCGGGTGGTAAGAAAATTGCCATAAAAGTCCAGATGAAATCGACGACCAGGAGATCCTTGTAGCATTCTTCTCCTAAATTTATAACTGTGTCTGGGTTTCCGTGTTGGATTTCAAACCCTAGCCATCGTTTGGCCCGGAAATCTCGACGTCGGCCCATTTTGGTCGGGTGATACGAAAATCGCCCAAAAAGTCCAGATGAAATCAACAACCGGGATATCCTTGTAGCATTCTTCTCCAAAATTTATAACTGTGTCTCGAGTTCCGTGTCGGATTTCAAACCCTAGCCATCGTTTGACCCGAAAATACCGATGTCGGCCCATTTTTGTCGGTTGGTACGAAAATTGCCCGAAAAGTCCAGATGAAATCGACGACTTGGAGATCCTTGTAGCATTCATCTCCTAAATTTATAAGTGTGTCTCGGGTTCCGTGTCGGATTTTAAACCCTAGCCATCGTTTGGCCCGAAAATACCGAAGTCGGCGCATTTTTGTCGGGTGGTACAAAAATTGCCCGAAATGTCCAGATGAAATCGACGACTGGGAGATCCTTGTAGCATTCTTCTCCTATATTTATAACTGTGTCTCAGATTTCGTGTCGGATTTCAAACACTAGCCATCGTATTGCCCGAAAATACCGATGTCGACCCATTTTTGTCGGGTGGTACGAAAATTGCCCAAAAAGTCCAGATGAAATCGACGACCGAGAGATCCTTGTAGCATTCTTATCCTAAATTTATAACTGTGTCTGGGGTTCCCAATCGGATTTCAAACCCTAGCCATCGTATGGCTCGAAAATACCAATTTCGGCCCATTTTTGTCGGGTGGTACGAAAATCGCCAGAAAGTTCAGATGAAATCGACGACCAGGAGATCCTTGTAGCACTCTTCTCCTAAATTTATAACTATGTCTCGGGTTCCGTGTTAGATTTCAAACCCTAGCCTTCGTCTGGCCCGAAAATACCGATTTCGGCACATTATTGTCGGGTGGTACGAAAATCGCCCAAAAAGTCAAGATGAAATCGACGACCGGGAGATCCTTGTAGCATTCTTCTCCTAAATATATAACTATGTTTGGGTTTCCGTGTCGGATTTCAAACCCTAGCCATCGTCGGGCCCGGAAATCTCGAACTCGGCCCATTTTTGTCGGGTGATACGAAAATTGCCCTAAAAGTCCAGATGAAATCGACGACCACGAGATCCTTGTAGCATTCTTCTCCTAAATTTATAACTGTTTCTAGATTTCCGTGTCGGATTTCAAACCCTAGCCATCATCTGGCCCGAAAATACCGATTTCGGCCCATTTTTTTCGAGTGGTACGAAAATTGCCCAAAAAGTCCAGATGAAATCGACGACCGGGAGATCCTTGTAGCATTCTTATCCTAAATTTATAACTGTGTCTGGGGTTCCCCCTGGGATTTCAAACCCTAAATTTATAACGATTTCAGCCGATTTTTGTTGGGTGGTACGAAAATTGCCCGAAAAGTCCAGATGAAATCGATGACTTGGAGATCCTTGTAGCATTCATCTCCTAAATTTATAACTGTGTCTCGGGTTCCGTGTCGGATTTCAAACCCTAGCCGTCGTTTGGCCCGAAAATACCGATGTCGGCCCATTTTTGTCGGGTGGTACGAAAATTGCCCGAAAAGTCCAGATGAAGTCGACAACTAGGAGATCCTTGTAGCATTCTTCTCCTATATTTATAACTGTGTCTCAGGTTCCTTGTCGGATTTCAAACCCTAGCCTTCGTCTGGCCCAAAAATACCGATTTCGCCCCATTATTGTCGGGTGGTACGAAAATCGCCCGAAAAGTCCAAATGAAATCGACGACCGGGAGATCCTTGTAGCATTCTTCTCCTAAATTTATAACTGTGTCTGGGTTTCTGTGTCGGATTTCAAACCCTAGCCATCGTCTGGCCCGGAAGTCTCGATGTCGGCCCATTTTTGTAGGGTGAGACGAAAATCGCCCAAAAAGTCCAAATGAAATCGACGACTGGGAGATCCTTGTAGCATTCTTCTCTTAAATTTATAACTATGTCTAGGGTTCCGTATCGGATTTCAAACCCTATCCATCGTCTGGCGTCAAAAACCGATTTCGGCCCATTTTTGTTGGGTGGTACGAAAATCGCCCGAAAAGTCCAGATGAAATCGACGACCGGGAGATTCTTGAGCATTTTTTTCCTAAATTTATAACTGTGTCTGGGTTTCCGTGTCGGATTTCAAACCCTAGCCATCGTTTGGCCCGGAAATCTGGATGTCGGCCCATTTTTGTCGGATGATACGAAAATCGCCCAAAAAGTCCAGATGAAATCTACGACCGGGATATCCTTGTAGCATTCTTCTCCTAAATTTATAACTATGTCTCGTGTTCCGTGTCGGATTTCAACACCTAGCCATCGTTTGACCCGAAAATACCGATGTCGGCCCATTTTTGTCGGGTGGTACGAAAATTGCTCGAAAAGTCCAGATGAAATCGACGACTTGGAGATCCTTGTAGCATTCATCTCCTTAATTTATAAGTGTGTCTCAGGTTCCGTGTCGGATTTCAAACCCTAGCCATCGTTTGGCCTGAAAATACCGATGTCGGCCCATTTTTGTCGGGTGGTACGAAAATTGTCCGAAATGTCCTGATGAAATCGACGTTTGGGAGATCCTTGTAGCATTCTTCTCCTATATTTATAACTGTGTCTCGGGTTCCGTGTCAGATTTCAAACACTAGCCATCGTTTGGCCCAAAAATACCGATGTCGACCCATTTTTGTCGGGTGGTACGAAAATTACCCAATAGTCTAGATGAAATCGACGACTGGGAGATCCTTGTAGCATTTTTATCCTAAATTTATAACTGTGTCTGGGTTCCCTCTCGGATTTCAAACCCTAGCCATCGTCTGGCCCGAAAATACCGATTTCGGCCCATTATTGTCGGGTGGTACGAAAATCGCTCGAAAAGTCCAGATGAAATCGACAAACTGGATTTCCTTGTAGCATTCTTTTCCTAAATTTATAACTGTGTCTGGGTTTCCGTGTCGGATTTCAAACCCTAGCCATCGTCTAGCCCGGAAATCTCGATGTCGGCCCATTTTTGTCGGGTGATACGAAAATCGCCCAAAAAGTCCAGATGAAATCGACAAACGGGAGATCCTTGTAGCATTCTTCTCCTAAATTTATAACTGTTTCTAGAGTTCCGTGTCGCATTTCAAACCCTAGCCATCGTCTGGCCTGAAAGTACCGATTTCGGCCCATTTTTGTCTGGTGGTACGAAAATCGCTCGAAAAGTCCAGATGAAATCGACGACCGGGAGATTCTTGTAGCATTCTTTTCCTAAATTTATAAGTGTGACTGGGTTTCCGTGTCGGATTTCAAACCCTAGCCGTCGTTAGGCCCGGAAATCTCGATGTCGGCCTATTTTTGTCAGGTGATACGAAAATAGCCCAAAAAGTCCAGATGAAATCGACGACCGGGAGATCCTTGTAGCATTCTTCTCCTAAATTTATAATTGTGTCTCGGGTTCCGTGTCGGATTTCAAACCCTAGCCATCGTCTGGCTCGAAAATACCGATTTCGGCCCATTTTTGTCTAGTGGAACGAAAATCGCCAGAAAGTCCAGATGAAATCGGCGACCGGGAAATCCTTGTAGCACTCTTCTCCTAAATTTATAACTATGTCTCGGGTTCCGTGTTGGATTTCAAACCCTAGCCTTCGTCTGGCCCGAAAATACCAATTTCAGCCCATTATTGTCGGGTGGTACGAAAATCGCCTGAAAAGTCCAGATGAAATCGACAACCTGGATTTCCTTGTAGCATTCTTTTCCTAAATTTATAACTGTGTCTGGGTTTCCATGTCGAATTTAAAACCCTAGCCATCGTCTAGCCCGGAAATCTCGATGTCTGCCCATTTTTGTCGTGTGATACGAAAATCGCCCAAAAAGTCATGATGAAATCGACGATCGGGAGATCCTTGTAGCATTCTTCTCCTAAATTTATAACTGTTTCTAGAGTTCCGTGTCGGATTTCAAACACTAGCCATCATCTGGCCCGAAAATACCGATTTCGGCCCATTTTTGTCGAGTGGTACGAAAATTGCCCAAAAAGTCCAAATGAAGTCGACGACCGGGAGATCCTTGTAGCATTCTTATCCTAAATTTATAACTGTGTCTGGGGTTCCCTCTCGGATTTCAAACCCCATGCCATCGTCTGGCTCGAAAATACCAATTTCGGCCCATTTTTGTCGAGTAGTACAAAAATCGTCAGAAAGTCCAGATGAAATCGACTACCGGGAGATCCTTGTAGCACTCTTCTCCTAAATTTATAACTATGTCTCGGGTTCCGTGTCAGATTTCAAACCCTAGCCATCGTTTAGCCCGAAAATACCGATATCGGCTCATTTTTGTTGGGTGGTACGAAAATTGCCCGAAAATTCCAGTTGAAATCGCAACTTGGAGATCCTTGTAGCATTCATCTCCTAAATTTATTACTGTGTCTCAGGTTCCGTGTCGGATTTCAAACCCTAGCCATTGTTTGGCCCGAAAATACCGATGTCAGCCCATTTTTGTTGGGTGGTACGAAAATTGCCTGAAAAGTCCAGATGAAGTCGACAACTGGGAGATCCTTGTAGCATTCTTCTCCTATATTTATAACTGTGTCTCGGGTTTCGTGTCGGATTTCAAACCCTAGCCTTCGTCTGGCCCGAAAATACCGATTTCGGCCCATTATTGTCGGGTGGTACGAAAATCGCCCGAAAAGTCCAGATTAAATCGACGACTGGGAGATCCTTGTAGCATTCTTCTCCTAAATTTATAACAGTGTCCGGGTTTCTATGTCGGATTTCAAACCATAGCCATCGTCTGGCCCGGAAGTCTCAATGTCGGCCCATTTTTGTCAGGTGATACGAAAGTCGCCCAAAAAGTCCAGATGAAATCGACGACCGGGAGATCCTTGTAGCATTCATCTCCTAAATTTATTACTGTGTCTCAGGTTCCGTGTCGGATTTCAAACCCTAGCCATTGTTTGGCCCGAAAATACCGATGTCCTCCCATTTTTGTCGGGTGATACGAAATTCGCCCAAAAAGTCCAGATGAAATCGACGACCGGGAGATCCTTGTAGCATTCTTCTCCTAAATTTATAACTGTTTCTAGGGTTCCGTGTCGGATTTCAATCCCTAGCCATCGTCTGGCCCAAAAATACCGATTTCGATCCATTTTTGTCGGGTGGTACGAAAATCGCCGGAAAAGTGCTTATGAAATCGACAACTGGGAGATCCTTGTAGCATTCTTCTCCTAAATTTATAACTGTGTCTGGGGTTCTGTGTCGGATTTCAAACCCTAGCCATCGTTTATCCCGAAAATACCGATGTCGGCCCATTTTTGTCGGGTGGTACGAAAATTGCCTGAAAAGTCCAGATGAAATCGACGACCGGGAGATCCTTGTAGCATTCTTCTCATATATATATAACTGTGTCTTGGGTTTTGTGTCGGATTTCAAACCCTAGCCATCGTCAGGATCGAAAATACCGATTTCGGCCCATTTATGTCGAGTGGAACGAAAATTGCCCGAAAAGTCCAGATGAATTCGACGAATGGGAGATCCTTGTAGCATTCTTCTCCGAAATTTATAACTGTTTCTAGAATTCAGTGTCGGATTTCAAACCCTAGCCATCGTCTGGCCCGAAAATACCGATGTCGACCCATTTTTGTTGGGTAGTACGAAAATTGCCCAAAAAGTCCAAATGAAATCGACGACCGGGGGATCCTTATAGCATTCTTATCCTAAATTTATAACTGTGTCTGGGGTTCCCTCTCGGATTTCAAACCCTAGCAATCGTCTGGCTCGAAAATACCAATTTTGGCCCATTTTTGTCGGGTGGTACGAAAATCGCCAGAAAGTCCAAATGAAATCGACGACCGCGAGATCCTTTTAGCACTCTTTTCCTTAATTTATAACTATGTCTCGGGTTCCGTGTTGGATTTCAAACTCTAGCCTTCCTCTCGCCTGAAAATACTGATTTCGGCCCATTATTGTCAGGTGCTACGAAAATCGTCCGAAAAGTCCAGATTAAATCAACGATCCGGAGATCCTTGTAGCATTCTTCTCCTAAATTTATAACTGTTTCTAGGGTTCCGTGTCTGATTTCAAACCCTAGCCATGGTCTAGCCCGAAAATACTGATTTCGGCCCATTTTTGTCGGGTCGTACGAAAATTGCCCGAAAAGTCAAGATGAAATCGACGACTTGGAGATCCTTGTAGCATTCTTATCCTAAATTTATAACTCTGTCTGGGGTTCCGTCTCGGAATTCAAACCCTAGCCATCGTCTGGCACGAAAATACCAATTTCGGCCCATTTTTGTCGGATGGTACGAAAATCGCCAGAAAAGTCCAGATGAAATCGACGACTGGGAGATCCTTGTAGCATTCTTATCCTAAATTTATAACTGTGTCTGGGGTTCCCTCTCGGATTTAAAAACCTAGCCATCGTCTGGCTCGAAAATACCGATTTCGGCTTATTTTTGTTAGGTGGTACGAAAATCGCTAGAAAGTCCAGATGAAATCGACGACCGAGAGATCTTTTTAGCCCTCTTCACCTAAATTTATAACTATGTCTCAGGTTCCGTGTCGGATTTCAAACCCTAGCCTTCGTCTGGCCCGAAAATACCGATTTCGGCCCATCATTGTTGGGTGGTACGAAAATCACCCGAAAAGTCCAAATGAAATCGACGGCCGGGAGATCCTTGTAGCATTCTTCTCCTAAATTTATAACTGTGTCTGGGTTTCCGTGTCAGAATTCATACCGTAGCCATCGTCTGGCCCGAAAATACCAATGTCGGCCCATTTTTGTCGGGCGATACGAAAATCGCCCAAGAAGTCCAGAGGAAATCGACGACTTGGAGATCCTTGTAGCATTCTTCTCATAAATTTATAACTGTGTCTTGGGTTTCGTGTCGGATTTCAAACCCTAGTCATCGTCTAGCTCGAAAATACCGATTTCGGCCCATTATTGTAGGGTGGAACGAAAATCGCCCGAAAAGTCCAGATGAAATCGACGAATGGGAGATCCTTGTAGCATTCTTCTTCTAAATTTATAACTGTGTCTGGGTTTCCGTGTCGGATATCAAACCCTACCCATGGTTTGGCCCGAAAATACTAATGTCGGCCCATTTTTGTCAGGTGATACGAAAATCGTCCAAAAATTTCAGATGAAATCGACGACCGGGAGATCATTGTAACATTCTTCTCCTAAATTTGTAACTGTGTCTAACGATTCGTTTCAGATTTCAAACCCTAGCCATCGTTTGGCCCGAAAATACCGATTTCGGCCCATTTTTGTCAGGTGGTACGAAAATCGCCCGAAAAATCCAGATGAAATCGACGATCGGGAGATCCTTGTAGCATTCTTCTCCTAAATTTATAACTGTGTCAAGGGTTCTGTGTCGGATTTCAAACCCTAGCCATCGCCTGGCCTGAAAATACCGATTTCGGCCCATTTTTGTCGGGTGGTACGAAACTCTCCCGAAAAGTCCAGATGAAATCGACGACCGGGAGATCCTTGTAGCATTCTTCTCCTAAATTTATAACTGTGTCTAGGGTTTCTGTGTCGGATTTCAAACCCTAGCCATCGTCTGGCCCGGAAGTCTCGATGTCGGCCCATTTTTGTCGGGTGATACGAAAATCGCCCAAAAAGTCCAAATGAAATCGACGACTGGGAGATCCTTGTAGCATTCTTCTCCTAAATTTATAACGGTGTCTAGGGTTCCGTGTCGGATTTCAAACCCTAGCCATGGTCTAGCCCGAAAATACTAATTTCGGCCCATTTTTGTCGGGTGGTACGAAAATCGCCCGAAAAGTCCAGATGAAATCGACGACCGGGAGATCCTGGTAGCATTCTTTTCCTAAATTTATAACTGTGTCTTGGGTTTCGTGTCGGATTTCAAACCCTAGCCATCGTCTGGCCCGAAAATAACGATTTCGGCCCATTTTTGTCGGGTGGTACGAAAATCGCCCGAAAAGTCCTGATGAAATCGACGACCGGGATATCCTTGTAGCATTCTTCTCCTAAATTTATAATTGTGTCTCGGGTTCCGTGTCGGATTTCAAACCCTATCCATCGTCTAGCCCGAAAATACCGATGTTGGTTTATTTTTGTCGAGTGGTACGAAAATCGCCCGAAAAGTTGAGATGAAATCGACGAGCGGGAGATCCTTGTAGCAAACTTCTCCTAAATTTAAAACTGTGTCTCGGGTTCCATGTCGGATTTCAAACCCTAGCCATCGTTTGGCCTGAAAATACCGAGGTCGGCCCATTTTTGTCGGAAGTACGAAAATCACCCAAAAAGTCCAGATGAAATCGACGACCGGGATATCCTTGTAGCATTCTTATCCTAAATTTATAACTGTGTCTGTGGTTCCGTCTCGGATTTCAAACCCTAGCCATCGTCTGGCCCGAAAATACCAATTTCGGCCCATTTTTGTCGGGTGGTACGAAAATCGCCAGAAAAGTCCAAATGAAATCGCAACCTGGAGATCCTTATAGGTTTCTTCTCCTAAATTTCTAACTATGACTCGGGTTCCGTGTCGGATTTCAAACCCTAACCATTGTCTGGCCCGAAAATATTGATGTTGGCCAATGTTTGTCGAGTAGTACGAAAATCGCGCGAAAAGTCCAAATGAAATCGACGAATGGGAGATCCTTGTAACATTCTTCTCCTAAATTTATAACTTTTTCTGGGGTTCCGTGTCGAATTTCAAACCCTAGCCATCGTCTGGCCCGAAAATACCAATGTCGGCCAATTTTTGTCGGAAGTACGAAAATTGCCTGAAAAGTTCAGATGAAATCGACGACTGGGATATCCTTGTAGCATTCTTCTCCTAAATTTATAACTGTGTCTAGGGTTCCGTGTCGGATTTCAATTCCTAGGCATCGTCTGGCCCGAAAATACCGATTTCGGCCCATTTTTGCCCGGTGTTTCAAAAATCGCACGAAAAGTCCTGATGAAATTGACGACCGGGAGAACCTTGTAGCATTCTTCTCCTAATTTTATAACTGTGTCTCGGGTTTTGTCTCGGATTTCAAACCCTAGCCATCGTCTCGCCCGAATACCGATTTCGACCCATTTTTATCGGGTGGTACGAAACTCTCCCGAAAAGTCTAGATGAAATCGACGACCGGGAATTCCTTGTAGTATTCTTCTCCTAAATTTATAACTGTGTCTCGGTTTCCGTGTTGGATTTCAAACCCTAACTCTCGTCTGGCCCGAAAATACAGATTTCGGCCCATTTTTGTCGGGTGGTATGAAAATCGCCCGAAAAGTCCAAATGAAATCAACGACCGGGAGATCCTTGTAGCATTCTTCTCCTAAATTTATAACTATGTCTCAGGTTCTGTCTTGGATTTCAAACCCTAGCCATTGTCTGGCCCGAAAATACCGATTTCGACCCATTTTTATCGGGTGGTACGAAACTCTCCAGAAAAGTCCAGATGAAATCGACGACCGGGAAATCCTTGTAGCATTCTTCTCTTAAATATATAACTGTGTCTCGGTTTCCGTGTCCAATTTCATACCCTAGCCATCGTCTGGCCCGAAAATACCGATTTCGTCCCATTTTTGTCGGGTGGTACGAAAATCGCCCGAAAAGTCCTGATGAAATCGTCGACCGGGAGATCCTTGTAGCATTCTTCTCCTAAATTTATAATTGTGTCTCGGGTTCCGTGTCGGATTTCAAACCCTAGCCATCGTCTGGCCTGAAAATACCGAGGTCGGCCCATTTTTGTCGGAAGTACGAAAATCACCCAAAAAGTCCAGATGAAATCGACGACCGGGATATCCTTGTAGAATTCTTATCCTAAATTTATAACTGTGTCTGTGGTTCCGTCTCGGATTTCAAACCCTAGCCATCGTCTGGCCCGTAAATACCAATTTCGGCCCATTTTTTTCGAGTGGTACGAAAATCACCAGAAAAGTCCAGATGAAATCGACGACCTAGAGTTCCTTATAGGATTCTTCTCCTAAATTTCTAACTATGTATCGGGTTCCGTGTCGGGTTTCAAACCCTAACCATTGTCTGACCCGAAAATACCGATGTTGGCCCATGTTTGTCGAGTAGTACGAAAATCGCGCGAAAAGTCCAAATGAAATCGACGACTGCGAGATCCTTGTAGCATTCTTCTCTTAAATTTATAATTGTGTCTCAGTTTCCGTGTCGGATTTCAAACCCTAGCCATCGTCTGGCCCGAAAATACCGAGGCCCATTTTTGTCGGTTGGTACGAAAATCGCCCGAAAAGTCCTGATGAAATCGACGACCGGGAGATCCTTGTAGCATTCTTCTTCTAAATTTATAACTGTATCTCGCGTTCCGTGTCGGATTTCAAACTCCATCGATCGTCTGGTTAGAAAATATCGATGTCTGGTCATTTTTGTCGGGTGGTACAAAAATCGTCAGAAAGTCCAGAATAAATCGACGACCGGGATATCCTTGTAGCATTCTTCTCCTAAATTTATAATTGTGTCTGGGGTTCTGTGTCGGATTTCAAACCCTAGGCATCGTCTGGCCCGAAAATACCGATTTCGGCCCATTTTTGTCGGGTGGTACGAAAATTGCCCAAAAAGTCTAGATGAAATCGACGACAGGGAGATCCTTGTAGCATTTTTCTCCTAAATTTATAATTGTGTCTCGGGTTCCGTGTCGGATTTCAAACCTTATCCATCGTCTGGCCCGAAAATACCGATGTTGGCCCATTTTTGTCGAGTGGTAGGAAAATCGCCCGAAAAGTCGAGATGAAATCGACAAGCGGGAGATCCTTGCAGCAAACTTCTCCTAAATTTAAAACTTTGTCTCGGGTTCCGTGTCGGATTTCAAACCCTAGCCATCGTCAGGCCAGAAAATACCGATGTCGGCCATTTTTGTCGGATGTACGAAAATCACCCAAAAAGTCCAGATGAAATCAACGACCGGGATATCCTTGTAGCATTCTTCTCCTAAATTTATAACTGTGTTTGGGGTTCCGTGTCGGATTTCAAACCCTAGGCATCGTCTGTCCCGAAAATACCGATTTCGGCCCATTTTTGTTGGGTGGTACGAAAATTGCCCAAAAAGTCTAGATGAAATCGAAGACCTGGAGATCCTTATAGGATTCTTCTCCTAAATTTCTAACTATGTCTCGGGTCTGTGTCGAATTTCAAACCCTAACCATTGTCTGGCCCGAAAATACCGATGTTGGCCCATGTTTGTCGAGTAGTACGAAAATCGCGCGAAAAGTCCAAATGAAATCGACGACTGGGAGATCCTTGTAGCATTCTTCTCCTAAATTTATAACTTTGTCTGGGGTTCCGTGTCGAATTTCAAACCCTAGCCATCGTCTGGCCCGAAAATACCAATGTCGGCCCATTTTTGTCGGAAGTACGAAAATCCCCCAAAAAGTCCAGATGAAATCGACGACCAGGATATCCTTGTAGCATTCTTCTCCTAAATTTATAATTGTGTCTGGGGTTCCGTGTCGGATTTCAAACACTAGGCATCGTCTGGCCCGAAAATACCGATTTCGGCCCATTTTTGTCGGGTCTTACGAAAATCGCCCGTAAAGTCCTTATGAAATCGACGACCGGGAGAACCTTGTTGCATTCTTCTCCTAAATTTATAACTGTGTCTCGGGTTCCGTGTCGGATTTTAAACCCTAGCCATCGTTTTGCCCGAAAATACCGATGTCGACCCATTTTTATCGGGTGGTACGAAAATCGCCCAAAAAGTCCAAATGAAATCGACGTCTGGGAGATCCTTGTAGCATACTTCTCCTAAATTTATAGCTGTGTTTGGGGTTCCGTCTCAGATTTCAAACCCTATCCATCGTCTGGCTCGAAAATACCGATTTCAGCCCATTTTTGTCAGGTGGTACGAAAATCGCCAGAAAAGTCCAGATAAAATGGACGACTGGGAGATCCTTGTAGCAATCTTCTCCAAAATTTATAACTCTGTCTCAGGTTCTGTCTCGGATTTCAAACCCTAGCCATCGTCTGGCCCGAAAATACCGATTTCGGCCCTTTTTTATCGGGTGGTACGAAACTCTCCCGAAAAGTCCAAATGAAATCGACGACCGTGAGATCCTTGTAGCATTATTCTCTTAAATTTATAACTGTGTCTCAGTTTTCGTGTCGGATTTCAAACCCTAGCCAACGTCTAGCCCGAAAAGTCCAGATGAAATCGACGACCGGGAGATCCTTGTCGCATTCTTATCGTAAATTTATAACTGTGTATGGGGTTCCGTCTCGGATTTCAAACCCTAGCCATCGTCGGGCCCGTAAATACCAATGTCGGCCCATTTTTGTCGAGTGGTACGAAAATCACCAGAAAAGTCCAGATGAAATCGACGACCTAGAGTTCCTTATACAATTCTTCTCCTAAATTTCTAACTATGTCTCGGGTTCCGTGTCGGATTTCAAACCCTAACCATTGTCTGACCCGAAAATACCGATGTTGGCCCATGTTTGTCGAGTAGTACGAAAATCGCGCGAAAAGTCCAAATGAAATCGATGACTGGGAGATCCTTGTAGCATTCTTCTCCTAAATTTATAACTTTGTTTGGGGTTCCGTGTCGAATTTCAAACCCTAGCCATCGTCTAGTTCGAAAATACCGATGTCGGCCCATTTTTGTAGTGTGATACGAAAATCGCCCAAAAAGTCCAGATGAAATCGACGACCAGGAGATCCTTGTAGCATTCTTCTCCTAAATTTAAAACTGTGTCTCGAGTTTTGTCTCGGATTTCAAACCCTAGCCATCGTCTGGCCCGAATACCGATTTCGGCCCATTTTTATCGGGTGGTACGAAACTCTCCAGAAAAGTCCAGATGAAATCGACGACCGGGAAATCCTTGTAGCATTCTTCTCTTAAATTTATAACTGTGTCTCAGTTTCCGTGTCGGATTTCAAACCCTAGCCATCGTCTGGCCCGAAAATACCGATTTCGACCCATTTTTGTCGGGTGGTACGAAAATCGACCGAAAAGTCCTGATGAAATCGACGACCGGGAAATCCTTGTAGCATTCTTCTCCTAAATTTATAATTGTATCTCGCGTTCCGTGTCGGATTTCAAACTCTATCCATCGTCTGGCCCAAAAATACCGATGTTGGCCCATTTTTGTCGAGTGGTACGAAAATTGCCCGAAAAGTCGAGATGAAATCGACAAGCGGGAGATCCTTGTAGCAAACTTCTCCTAAATATAAAACTGTGTCTCGGGTTCCGTGTCGAATTTCAAACCCTAGCCATCGTCTGGTTAGAAAATATCGATGTCGGCCCATTTTTGTCGGGTGGTACAAAAATCGTCAGAAAGTCCAGATGAAATCGACGACCGGGATATCCATGTAGCATTCTTCTCCTAAATTTATAATTGTGTCTGGGGTTCCGTGTCGGATTTCAAACCCTAGCCATCGTCTGGCCCGAAAATACCAATGTCGGCCCATTTTTGTCGGAGGTACGAAAATCCCCCAAAAAGTCCAGATGAAATCGACGACCGGGATATCCTTGTAGCATTATTCTCCTAAATTTATAACTGTGTCTGGGGTTCCGTGTCGGATTTCAAACCCTAGGCATCGTCTGGCCCGAAAATACCAATTTCGGCCCATTTTTGCCGGGTCTTACGAAAATCGCCCGAAAAGTCCTGATGAAATCGACGACCGGGAGAACCTTGTTGCATTCTTCTCCTAAATTTATAACTGTGTCTCGGGTTCCGTGTCGGATTTTAAACCCTAGCCATCGTTTTGCCCGAAAATACCGTTGTCGACCCATTTTTATCGGGTGGTACGAAAATCGCCCAAAAAGTCCAAATGAAATCGACGTCTGGGAGATCCTTGTAGCATACTTCTCCTAAATTTATAGCTGTGTTTGGGGTTCCGTCTCGGATTTCAAACCCTATCCATCGTCTGGCTCGAAAATACCGATTTCAGCCCATTTTTGTCGGGTGGTACGAAAATCGCCAGAAAAGTCCAGATAAAATGGACGACCGGGAGATCCTTGTAGCAATCTTCTCCAAAATTTATAACTGTCTCAGGTTCTGTCTTGGATTTCAAACCCTAGCCATCGTCTGGCCCAAAAATACCGATTTCGGCCCATTTTTATCGGGTGGTACGAAACTCTCCCGAAAAGTCCAAATGAAATCGACGACCGTGAGATCCTTGTAGCATTATTCTCTTAAATTTATAACTGTGTCTCAGTTTTCGTGTCGGATTTCAAACCCTAGCCAACGTCTGGCCCGAAAAGTCCAGATGAAATCGACGACCGGGAGATCCTTGTCGCATTCTTATCCTAAATTTATAACTGTGTATAGGGTTCCGTCTCGGATTTCAAACCCTAGCCATCGTCGGGCCCGTAAATACCAATTTCGGCCCATTTTTGTCGAGTGGTACGAAAATCACCAGAAAAGTCCAGATGAAATCGACGACCTAGAGTTCCTTATAGGATTCTTCTCCTAAATTTCTAACTATGTCTCGGGTTCTGTGTCGGATTTCAAACCCTAACCATTGTCTGACCCGAAAATACCGATGTTGGCCCATGTTTGTGGAGTAGTACGAAAATCGCGCGAAAAGTCCAAATGAAATCGACGACTGGGAAATCCTTGTAGCATTCTTCTCCTAAATTTATAACTTTGTCTGGGGTTCTGTGTCTAATTTCAAACCCTAGCCATCGTCTGGCCCGAAAATACCGATGTCGGCCCATTTTTGTCGTGTGATACGAAAATCGCCCAAAAAGTCCAGATGAAATCGACGACCAGGAGATCCTTGTAGCATTCTTCTCCTATAATTAAAACTTTATCTCCGGTTCTGTCTCGGATTTCAAACCCTAGCCATCGTCTGCCCCGAATACCGATTTCGGCCCATTTTTATCGGGTGGTACGAAACTCTCCAAAAAAGTCCAGATGAAATCGACGACCGGGAAATCCTTGTAGCATTCTTCTCTTAAATTTATAACTGTGTCTCAGTTTCTGTGTCGGATTTCAAACCCTAGCCATCGTCTGGCCCGAAAATACCGATTTCGACCCATTTTTGTCGGGTGGTACGAAAATCGCCCGAAAAGTCCTGATGAAATCGACGATCGGGAGATCCTTGTAGCATTCTTCTCCTAAATTTATAACTGTATCTCGTGTTCCGTGTCGGATTTCAAACTCTATCCATCGTCTGGCCCGAAAATACCGATGTTGGCCCATTTTTGTCGAGTGGTACGAAAATTGCCCAAAAAGTCGAGATGAAATCGACAAGCGGGAGATCCTTGTAGCAAACTTCTCCTAAATTTAAAACTGTCTCGGGTTCCGTGTCGGATTTCAAACCCTAGCCATCGTCTGGTTAGAAAATATCGATGTTGGCCCATTTTTGTCGGGTGGTACAAAAATCGTCAGAAAGTCCAGATGAAATCGACGACCGGGATATCCTTGTAGCATTCTTCTCCTAAATTTATAATTGTGTCTGGGGTTCCGTGTCGGATTTCAAACCCTAGGCATCGTCTGGCCCGAAAATACCGATTTCGGCCCATTTTTGTCGGGTGGTACGAAAATTTCCCAAAAAGTCTGGATGAAATCGACGACAGGGAGATCCTTGTAGCATTTTTCTCCTAAATTTATAATTGTGTCTCGGGTTCCGTGTCGGATTTCAAACCTTATCCATCGTCTGGCCCGAAAATACCGATGTTGGCCCATTTTTGTCGAGTGGTAGGAAAATCGCCCGAAAAGTCGATATGAAATCGACAAGCGGGAGATCCTTGCAGCAAACTTCTCCTAAATTTAAAACTTTGTCTCGGGTTCCGTGTCGGATTTCAAACCCTAGCCATCGTCTGGCCAGAAAATACCGATGTCGGCCCATTTTTGTCGGATGTACGAAAATCACCCAAAAAGTCCAGATGAAATCAACGACCGGGATATCCTTGTAGCATTCTTCTCCTAAATTTATAACTGTGTCTAGGGTTCCGTGTCGGATTTCAAACCCTAGGCATCGTCTGGCCCGAAAATACCGATTTCGGCCCATTTTTGTCGGGTGGTACGAAAATTGCCCAAAAAGTCTAGATGAAATCGAAGACCTGGAGATCCTTATAGGATTCTTCTCCTAAATTTCTAACTATGTCTCGGGTCTGTGTCGGCCCATGTTTGTCGAGTAGTACGAAAATCGCACGAAAAGTCCAAATGAAATCGACGACTGGGAGATCCTTGTAGCATTCTTCTCCTAAATTTATAACTTTGTCTGGGGTTCCGTGTCGAATTTCAAACCCTAGCCATCGTCTGGCCCGATAATATCAATGTCGGCCCATTTTTGTCGGAGGTACGAAAATCCCCCAAGAAGTCCAGATGAAATCGCAACCGGGATATCCTTGTAGGATTCTTCTCCTAAATTTATAACTGTGTCTGGGGTTCCGTGTCGGATTTCAAACCCTAGGCATCGTCTGGCCCGAAAATACCAATTTCGGCCCATTTTTGCCGGGTCTTACGAAAATCGCCCGAAAAGTCCTGATGAAATCGACGACCGGGAGAACCTTGTTGCATTCTTCTCCTAAATTTATAACTGTGTCTCGAGTTCCGTGTCGGATTTTAAACCCTAGCCATCGTTTTGCCCGAAAATACCGATGTCGACCCATTTTTATCGGGTGGTACGAAAATCGCCCAAAATGTCCAAATGAAATCGACGTCTGGGAGATCCTTGTAGCATACTTCTCCTAAATTTATAGCTGTGTTTGGGGTTCCGTCTCGGATTTCAAACCCTATCCATCGTCTGGCTTGAAAATACCGATTTCAGCCCATTTTTGTCGGGTGGTATGAAAATCGCCAGAAAAGTCCAGATAAAATGGACGACCGGGAGATCCTTGTAGCAATCTTCTCCAAAATTTATAACTCTGTCTCAGGTTCTGTCTCGGATTTCAAACCCTAGCCATCGTCTGGCCCGAAAATACCGATTTCGGCCCATTTTTATCGGTTGGTACTAAACTCTCCCAAAAAGTCCAAATGAAATCGACGACCGTGAGATCCTTGTAGCATTATTCTCTTAAATTTATAACTGTGTCTCAGTTTTCGTGTCAGATTTCAAACCCTAGCCAACGTCTTGCCCGAAAAGTCCAGATGAAATCGACGACCGGGAGATCCTTGTCACATTCTTATCCTAAATTTATAACTGTGTTTGGGGTTCCGTCTCGGATTTCAAACCCTAGCCATCGTCGGGCCCAGAAATACCAATTTCGGCCCATTTTAGTCGCGTGGTACGAAAATCGCTAGAAAAGTCCAGATAAAATCGACGACCGGGAGATCCTTGTAGCATTCTTCTCCTAAATTTCTAACTATGTCTCGCGTTCCGTGTCGGATTTCAAACCCTAACCATCGTCTGGCCCGAAAATACCGATGTTGGCCCATTTTTTCGAGTAGTACGAAAATTGCGCGAAAAGTCCAAATGAAATCGACGACTGGGAGATCCTTGTAGCATTCTTCTCCTAAATTTATAACTGTGTCTGGGGTTCCGTGTCAAATTTCAAACCCTAGCCATCGTCTGGGCCGAAATTACCGATGTCGGCCCATTTTTGTCGGGTGATACGAAAATCGCCCAAAAAGTCTAGATGAAATCGACGACCGGGAGATCCTTGTAGCATTATTCTCCTAAATTTATAACTGTGTCTCGGGTTCTGTCTCAGATTTCAAACCCTAGCCATCGTCTGACCCGAATACCGATTTCGGCCCATTTTTATCGGGTGGTACGAAACTCTCCCGAAAAGTCTAGATGAAATCGACGATAGGGAGATCCTTGTAGCATTTTTCTCCTAATTTTATAATTGTGTCTCGGGTTCCGTGTCAGATTTCAAACCCTAACCCTCGTCTGGGCCGAAAATACCGATGTTGGCCCATTTTTGTCGAGTGGTACGAAAATCGCCCGAAAAGTCGAGATGAAATCGACAAGCGGGAGATCCTTGCAGCAAACTTCTCCTAAATTTAAAACTGTGTCTCGGGTTCCGTGTCGGATTTCAAACCCTAGCCATCGTCTGGCCAGAAAATACCGATGTCGGCCCATTTTTGTCGGAAGTACCAAAATCACCCAAAAAGTCCAGATGAAATCAACGACCGGGATATCCTTGTAGCATTCTTCTCCTAAATTTATAACTGTGTCTTGGGTTCCGTGTCGGATTTCAAACCCTAGGCATCGTCTGGCCCGTAAATACCGATTTCGGCCCATTTTTGTCGGGTGGTACGAAAATTGCCCAAAAAGTCTAGATGAAATCAAAGACCTGGAGATCCTTATAGGATTCTTCTCCTAAATTTCTAACTATGTCTCGGGTTCCATGTCGGATTTCAAACCCTAACCATTGTCTGGCCCGAAAATACCGATTTCGGCCCATGTTTGTCGAGTAGTACGAAAATCCCGCGAAAAGTCCAAATGAAATCGACGACTGGGAGATCCTTTTAGCATTCTTCTCCTAAATTTATAACTTTGTCTGGGGTTCCGTGTCGAATTTCAAACCCTAGCCATCGTCTGGCCCGAAAATACCAATGTCGGCCCATTTTTGTCGGAAGTACGAAAATCCCCAAAAAAGTCCAGATGAAATCGACGACCGGGATATCCTTGTAGCATTCTTCTCTTAAATTTATAACTGTGTCTGGGGTTCCGTGTCGGATTTCAAACCCTAGGCATCGTCTGGCCCGAAAATACCGATTTCGGCCCATTTTTGCCGGGTCTTACGAAAATCGCCCGAAAAGTCCTGATGAAATCGACGACCGGGAGAACCTTGTTGCATTCTTCTCCTAAATTTATAATTGTGTCTCGGGTTCCGTGTCGGATTTTAAACCATAGCCATCGTTTAGCCCGAAAATACCGATGTCGGCCCATTTTTATCGGGTGGTACGAAAATCGCCCAAAAAGTCCAAATGAAATCGACGTCTGGGAGATCCTTGTAGCATACTTCTCCTAAATTTATAGCTGTGTTTGGGGTTCCGTCTCGGATTTCAAACCCTATCCATCGTCTGGCTCGAAAATACCGATTTCGGCCCATTTTTGTCGGGTGGTACGAAAATCGCCAGAAAAGTCCAGATAAAATGGACGACCGGGAGATCCTTGTAGCAATCTTCTCCTAAATTTATAACTCTGTCTCAAGTTCTGTCTCGGATTTCAAACCCTAGCCATCGTCTGGCCCAAAAATATCGATTTCGGCCCATTTTTATCGGGTGGTACGAAACTCTCCCGAAAAGTCCAAATGAAATCGACGACTGTGAGATCCTTGTAGCATTATTCTCTTAAATTTATAACTGTGTCTCAGTTTTCGTGTCGGATTTCAAACCCTAGCCAACGTCTGGCCCGAAAAGTCCAGATGAAATCGACGACCGGGAGATCCTTGTCGCATTCTTATCCTAAATTTATAACTTTGTATGGGGTTCCGTCTCGGATTTCAAACCCTAGCCATCGTCGGGCCCGGAAATACCAATTTCGGCCCATTTCAGTCGGGTGGTACGAAAATCGCTTGAAAAGTCCAAATGAAATCGACGACCGTGAGATCCTTGTAGCATTCTTCTCCTAAATTTCTAACTATGTCTCGTGTTCCGTGTCGGATTTCAAACCCTAACCATCGTCTGGCCCGAAAATATCGATGTTGGCCCATTTTTTCGAGTAGTACGAAAATCGCGCGAAAAGTCCAAATGAAATCGACGACTGGGAGATCCTTGTAGCATTCTTCTCCTAAATTTATAACTGTGTCTGGGGTTCCGTGTCGAATTTCAAACCCTAGCCATCGTCTGGGCCGAAAATATCGATGTCGGCCCATTTTTGTCGGGTGATACGAAAATCGCCCAAAAAGTCTAGATGAAATCGACGACTAGGAGATCCTTGTAGCATTCTTCTCCTAAATTTATAACTGTGTCTCAAGTTCTGTCTCAGATTTCAAACCCTAGCCATCGTATGACCCGAATACCGATTTCGGCCCATTTTTATCGGGTGGTACGAAACTCTCCCGAAAAGTCTAGATGAAATCGACGACCGGGAAATCCTTATAGCATTCTTCTCCTAAATTTATAAATGTGTCTCGGTTTCCGTGTCGGATTTCAAACCCTAACCCTCGTCTGGCCCGAAAATACAGATTTCGGCCCATTTTTGTCGGGTGGTATGAAAATCGCCCGAAAAGTCCAAATGAAATCGACGACCGGGAGATCCTTGTAGCATTCTTCTCCTAAATTTATAACTATGTCTCAGGTTCTGTCTCGGATTTCAAACCCTAGCCATTGTCTGGCCCGAAAATACCGATTTCGGCCCATTTTTATCGGGTGGTACGAAACTCTCCCAAAAAGTCCAGATGAAATCGACGACCGCGAGATCCTTGTAGCATTCTTCTCTTAAATTTATAATTGTGTCTCGGTTTCCTTGTCGGATTTCAAACCCTAGCCATCGTCTGGCCCGAAAAGTCCAGATGAAATCGACGACCGAGAGATCCTTGTAGCATTCTTATCCTAAATTTATAACTATGTCTCTGGTTCCGTCTCGGATTTCAAACCCTAGCCATCGTTTGGCCCGTAAATACCAATTTCGGCCCATTTTTGTCGGGTGGTACCAAAATCGCCAGAAAAGTCCAGATGAAATCGACGACCGGGAGATCCTTGTAGGATTCTTCTCCTTTATTTCTAACTATGTCTCGGGTTCCGTGTCGGATTTCACACCCTAACCATTGTCTCTCCCGAAAATACCGATGTTGGCCCATGTTTGTCGAGTAGTACGAAAATCGCGCGAAAAGTCCAAATGAAATCGACGAATGGGAGATCCTTGTAGCATTCTTCTCCTAAATATATAACTTTGTTTGGGGTTCCGTGTCGAATTTGAAACCCTAGCCATCGTCTGCCCGAAAATACCGATGTCGGCCCAATTTTTGTCGGGTGATATACAATCGCCCAAAAAGTCCAGATGAAATCGACGACCGGAAGATCCTTGTAGCATTCTTCTCCTAAATTTATAACTGTGTCTCGGGTTCTGTCTCGAATTTCAAACCCTATCCATCGTCTGGCTCGAAAATACTGATTTCGGCCCATTTTTGTCGGGTGGTACGAAAATCGCCAGAAAAGTCCAGATAAAATGGACGACCGGGAGATCCTTGTAGCAATCTTCTCCTAAATTTATAACTCTGTCTCAAGTTCTGTCTCGGATTTCAAACCCTAGCCATCGTCTGGCCCAAAAATATCGATTTCGGCCCATTTTTATCGGGTGGTACGAAACTCTCCCGAAAAGTCCAAATGAAATCGACGACTGTGAGATCCTTGTAGCATTATTCTCTTAAATTTATAACTGTGTCTCAGTTTTCGTGTCGGATTTCAAACCCTAGCCAACGTCTGCCCCGAAAAGTCCAGATGAAATCGACGACCGGGAGATCCTTGTCGCATTCTTATCCTAAATTTATAACTTTGTATGGGGTTCCGTCTCGGATTTCAAACCCTAGCCATCGTCGGGCCCGGAAATACCAATTTCGGCCCATTTTAGTCGGGTGGTACGAAAATCGCTAGAAAAGTCCAAATGAAATCGACGACCGGGAGATCCTTGTAGCATTCTTCTCCTAAATTTCTAACTATGCCTCGTGTTCCGTGTCGGATTTCAAACCCTAACCATCGTCTGGCCCGAAAATATCGATGTTGGCCCATTTTTTCGAGTAGTACGAAAATCGCGCGAAAAGTCCAAATGAAATCGACGACTGGGAGATCCTTGTAGCATTCTTCTCCTAAATTTATAACTGTGTCTGGGGTTCCGTGTCGAATTTCAAACCCTAGCCATCGTCTGGGCCGAAAATATCGATGTCGGCCCATTTTTGTCGGGTGATACGAAAATCGCCCAAAAAGTCTAGATGAAATCGACGACTGGGAGATCCTTGTAGCATTCTTCTCCTAAATTTATAACTGTGTCTCGAGTTCTGTCTCAGATTTCAAACCCTAGCCATCGTATGACCCGAATACCGATTTCGGCCCATTTTTATCGGGTGGTACGAAACTCTCCCGAAAAGTCTAGATGAAATCGACGACCGGGAAATCCTTATAGCATTGTTCTCCTAAATTTATAAATGTGTCTCGGTTTCCGTGTCGGATTTCAAACCATAACCCTCGTCTGGCCCGAAAATACAGATTTCGGCCCATTTTTGTCGGGTGGTATGAAAATCGCCCGAAAAGTCCAAATGAAATCGACGACCGGGAGATCCTTGTAGCATTCTTCTCCTAAATTTATAATTATGTCTCAGGTTCTGTCTCGGATTTCAAACCCTAGCCATTGTCTGGCCCGAAAATACCGATTTCGGCCCATTTTTATCGGGTGGTACGAAACTCTCCCAAAAAGTCCAGATGAAATCGACGACCGCGAGATCCTTGTAGCATTCTTCTCTTAAATTTATAATTGTGTCTCGGTTTCCGTGTCGGATTTCAAACCCTAGCCATCGTCTGGCCCGAAAAGTTCAGATGAAATTGACGACCGAGAGATCCTTGTAGCATTCTTATCTTAAATTTATAACTATGTCTCTGGTTCCGTCTCGGATTTCAAACCCTAGCCATCGTTTGGCCCGTAAATACCAATTTCGGCCCATTTTTGTCGGGTGGTACGAAAATCGCCAGAAAAGTCCAGATGAAATCGACGACCGGGAGATCCTTGTAGGATTCTTCTCCTTTATTTCTAACTATGTCTCGGGTTCCGTGTCGGATTTCACACTCTAACCATTGTCTCTCCCGAAAATACCGATGTTGGCCCATGTTTGTCGAGTAGTACGAAAATCGCGCGAAAAGTCCAAATGAAATCGACGAATGGGAGATCCTTGTAGCATTCTTCTCCTAAATTTATAACTTTGTTTGGGGTTCCGTGTCGAATTTGAAACCCTAGCCATCGTCTGCCCGAAAATACCGATGTCGGCCCATTTTTGTCGGGTGATACGACAATCGCCCAAAAAGTCCAGATGAAATCGACGACCGGAAGATCCTTGTAGCATTCTTCTCCTAAATTTATAACTGTGTCTCGGGTTCTGTCTCGAATTTCAAACCCTAGCCATCTTCTGGCCCGAATACTGATTTCGGCCCATTTTTATCGGGTGGTACGAAACTCTCCAGAAAAGTCCAGATGAAATCGACGACCGGAAAATCCTTGTAGCATTCTTCTCTTAAATTTATAACTGTATCTCGGTTTTCGTGTCGGATTTCATACCGTAGCCATCGTCTGGCCCGAAAATACCGATGTTGGCCCATTTTTGTCGAGTGGTACGAAAATCGCCCGAAAAGTTGAGATGAAATCGACGAGCGGGAGATCCTTGTAGCAAACTTCTCCTAAATTTAAAAATGTGTCTCGGGTTCTGTGTCAGATTTCAAACCGTAGCCATCGTCTGGCCTGAAAATACCGAGGTCGGCCCATTTTTGTCGGAAGTACGAAAATCACCCAAAAAGTCCAGATGAAATCGACGACCGGAATATTCTTGTAGCATTCTTATCCTAAATTTATAACTGTGTCTGTGGTTCCGTCTCGGATTTCAAACCCTAGCCATCGTCTGGCCCGTAAATACCAATTTTGGCCCATTTTTGTCGGGTGGTACGAAAAATCGCCAGAAAAGTCCAGATGAAATCGACGACCAGGAGATCCTTATAGGATTCTTCTCCTAAATTTCTAACTATGTCTCGGGTTCCGTGTCGGATTTCAAACCCTAACCATTGTCTGGCCCGAAAATACCGATGTTGGCCCATGTTTGTCGAGTAGTACGAAAATCGCGCGAAAAGTCCAAATGAAATCGACGACTTGGAGATCCTTGTAGCATTCTTCTCCTAAATTTATAACTTTGTCTGGGGTTCCGTGTCGAATTTCAAACCCTAGCCATCGTCTGGCCCGAAAATACCGATGTCGACGCATTTTTGTCGGGTGATACGAAAATCGCCCAAAAAGTCCAAATGAAATCGACGACCAGGAGATCCTTGTAGCACTCTTCTCCTAAATTTAAAATTGTTTCTCGGGTTCTGTCTCGGATTTCAAACCCTAGCCATCATCTGGCCCGAATACCGATTTTGGCCCATTTTTATCGGGTGGTACGAAACTCTCCAAAAAAGTCCAGATGAAATCGACGATCGGGAAATCCTTGTAGCATTCTTCTCTTAAATTTATAACTGTGTCTCAGTTTCCGTGTCGGATTTCAAACCCTAGCCATCGTCTGGCCCGAAAATACCGATTTCGGCCCATTTTTGTCGGGTGGTACGAAAATCGCATGAAAAGTCCTGATGAAATCGATGACCGGGAGATCCTTGTAGCATTCTACTCCTAAATTTATAACTGTATCTCGCGTTCCGTGTCGGATTTCAAACTATATCCATCGTCTGGCCCGAAAATACCGATGTTGGCCCATTTTTGTCGAGTGGTACGAAAATCGCCCGAAAAGTCGAGATGAAATCGACAAGCGGGAGATCCTTGTAGAAAACTTCTCCTAAATTTAAAACTGTGTCTCGGGTTTCGTGTCGGATTTCAAACCCTAGCCATCGTCTGGCTAGAAAATATCGATGTCAGCCCATTTTTGTCGGGTGGTACAAAAATCATCAGAAAGTCCAGATGAAATCGACGACCGGGATATCCTTGTAGCGTTCTTCTCCTAAATTTATAACTGTGTCTGGGGTTCCGTGTCGGATTTCAAACCCTAGGCATCGTCTGGCCCGAAAATACCGATTTCGGCCCATTTTTGTCGGGTGGTACGAAAATTGCCCAAAAACTCTAGATGAAATCGACGACAGGGAGATCCTTGTAGCATTTTTCTCCTAAATTTATAATTGTGTCTCGGGTTCCGTGTCGGATTTTAAACCTTATCCATCGTTTGGCCCGAAAATACCGATGTTGGCCCATTTTTGTCGAGTGGTACGAAAATCGCCCGAAAAGTCGAGATGAAATCGACAAGCGGAAGATCCTTGTAGCAAACTTCTCCTAAATTTAAAATTGTGTCTCGGGTTCCGTGTCGGATTTCAAACCCTAGCCATCGTCTGGCCAGAAAATACCGATGTCGGCCCATTTTTGTCGGATGTACGAAAATCACCCAAAAAGTCCAGATGAAATCGACGACCGGGATATCCTTGTAGCATTCTTCTCCTAAATTTATAATTGTGTCTGGGGTTCCGTGTCGGATTTCAAACCCTAGGCATCGTCTGGCCCGAAAATACCGATTTCGGCCCATTTTTGTCGGGTGGTACGAAAATTGCCCAAAAAGTCTAGATAAAATCGAAGACCGTGAGATCCTTGTAGCATTCTTCTCCTAAATTTATAATTGTGTCTCGGGTTCAGTGTCGGATTTCAAACCCTAGCCATCGTTTGGCCCGAAAATACCGATGTCGGCCCATTTTTGTCGGGTGGTACGAAAATCGCCCGAAAAGTCCAAATGAAATCGACGACCAGGAGATCCTTGTAGCATTCTTCTCCTAAATTTAAAACTTTTTCTGGGGTTCCGTCTCGGATTTCAAACCCTAGCCATCGTCTGGCCCGAAAATACCGATTTCGGCCCATTTTTGTCGGTTGGTACGAAAATCGCCAGAAAAGTCCAGATAAAATCGACGACCGGGAGATCCTTGTAAATTTCTTCTCCTAAATTTATAACTATGTCTCGGGTTCTGTCTCGAATTTCAAGCCCTAGCCATCGTCTGGCACGAAAATACCGATTTCGGCCCATTTTTATTGGGTGGTACGAAACTCTCCCGAAATGTCCAGATGAAATCAACGACCGGGAAATCCTTGTAGCATTCTTCTCCTAAATTTTTAATTGTGTCTCGGTTTCCGTGTCGGATTTCAAACCCTAGCCATCGTCTGACCCGAAAATACCGATTTCGGCCCATTTTTGTCGAGTGGTACGAAAATCGCCCGAAAAGTCCAGATGAAATCGACGACCGGGAGATCCTTGTAGCATTGTTCTCCAAAATTCATAATTGTGTCTTGAGTACAAAGAGGAAGTAAGAAACAGAGCATTGAAATGCCTTTGGATCATTTGGTCTGAATCCTCTAGAATGGAAGGAAATCTGAAAGCAAGAACGAAGAAAGGTTGGAGCACCTACAATCTTATCAAAGATTTATCTTTGAAAGATTATATCTCCAATTCCATATTCAGAGAATGTCCCACCAGACAAGTTAAAATAATTAGAGAAAAGGGAAGACTACATCATCTATTTTTCTTTAGTTACGTCTGACATGTTAGAAGGTATGCTCCTGAACACGAAAATATCATCATCATTGTATGTAATATAAATTAATGGATCTGGTTTAGATAGCTGTATAAACACCTTAGGACTTTATTTTCCCTTTTTATGCCATTTTGTAATAAGTATTGCAATTTTATTGAAATTTGTTTTTGTTACAAATGTAATATGAATTGAATAAGTGTTTTCTTGTTTTATCCTCTATTCTTTTTCTTTCTTGTTATCCTCTATTTTCTCTTTGTGCCCTTGTTTCTCCCTCTACATTTGTCTCTGTTTTTTCTTTTCTTTTGTTTTTTACTTTTATATTTAATTTTTTTTTTGTGTTTTGATTTCTTTTTCTTTTCCTTAAAAACTATATTATCCTCCTCTTTGTCCACAACTCTTCATCTCCTTCCAATATACTGTTTCGAGCCTTTAAATTGTCCCACGTTTCTTAAAGTATCTGTCAAACTATGAGTTCGTTCTCTGTCTCACTCTTTGTTTTCCTCCATGCCCTCATCATTACATCTCATGTTTCCAAAATATTTTCATTTCCTCTCTCTTTTTCTCTCTGTCGAGAAATCTAGCTATTTATACCTCAAATGTTTTAAATCTCAATACATGTGCTCCTTCAATTATCTCTCAACTCCTTGTGTCTTCTCTATGTTCATCTTGTACCATTCTCAAACTCATCTGCTATGGATGCTGGTTCATGTTCTGGTAGGAAAAGGAAGTCATCCTCCTCTCGATGGTGAGTGCATTCTTCTTGAACAACTAGAAGCACAAATTGCTTTGCAAGAAGTCAACCACAAGCTGGATCTTCTCACCTCTCAAATGGAGGAAGCAGCTGAACTCTTGAGGTGTGTCATTAGATGTCTCTAGAACTTTTGTCTAGGATTAGTTTTTGTTGTTGTAAGCTATCTTTTCTTTTCCCTCTTGTGTCTGCTTTGTAATCGTGATCCTCATCTTAATGAAAACTTAAGCTATCTTTTCCCTCTTCCCTCTTTTCTTTTTAGCTTTCTTTTAAAAACTTATTCATGTTAATCATTTGTATGTTGTGTGACAGTCTTTATTGTATTTCTTGTGTGCGTTTGTTGTGCATGATTGCTTACTATAAATTCTATATTTTCACCTTTTTTGATAATGACAAAGGGGGAGAAAAGTAGAAGATATAGTAATACAATTAACTGTATGTTTGCGTCTTAACATCTGCTTGCATCTGCATTGCATCATCTGTTTGCATCATCTACACCATCTACTTGTTGCATCATTACAAATTGGCTTATTGTGTGTACAAGATAAAGCAGCTGATAGACTTACAATGTCAAATGTTGTTCACATGATTGGAAGTGACAAAGTTTCTTTTCCCATCCCTCTATGTTCATCTTTGTGTTAGAAGGACTACAAAAGAAGGAGGGGTTTCATCAAATGCTTCCACCTTTGTCACTGTCAATGAAATAACCATGTCTGAAGTGATTCCTAGATGGTGATCAATAGAAGAAATGGACATGCTTTTCTTGTTAGCTTTTGTACAATTCAGAAAAGCTTCAAGTTACTTGAAACACATAATTATGTTTAGGAAGATTACATAAATTATTGGTGAAAAAAATTTGTTTGAGTATTTGACATATATCTATAAGTACTTCCTCTGTTTCAAATATAAGTAAAACTAGGAAATGATCAAACCATATTTAAAAAATGAAAGGAAGGTTCTTTAGTTTGAGAATCTCACTTTTCCGTTTTATTCCACCAACTTAAAAGCAAAACAATGGAAACATTAGACTAACATGGTCTTAATTATCTGTGACATATAGTGGGAAATATGAACTCTTTTATGATGCCCGGAGATGTTGCCTTGGAAGGCATATGGAAACTTAAAAAAAAAAATCAGAAACCTTCAATATAATTAAGGTTATTTGCCACATCCCTAAAGAATTTCGTGGATGGTTTGCCCATGGTAATTCCAGCCATCGAGGAGTGACACCTGGAGGAACCTCAAACGATATATTAGTAGTAATGGCCTCTCCTGGCACCGGCGAAAAATAGTTATCCGAGTAATGAACCGGGAGAATTCTTGTGTCTTCTCCCTCTTGGCTATTTGAAGCATGGACAGAAAAATGTAGAAAGAAAGCAACACCTATATCATGTCCATTAATTTCAGAAACCTTCAAATCATCATTTTTCCCAGCAAAGCGCCTGTGTATCCTCTTAAACCAACCGGTTTCTTGTTCTTTTCCAGCTCCATTCTGTACAGTTTCCAGTGAGTCTGTAACAAAGCAACTATCCCTTAGGGTAGCTGTCAAACCGTGCTCAAATGTTAAACTTTTAGTGTCTGGTATTTTAGATGTGTTGTGCACATGCATTTGGAGTTTATATGTGGATCCTTCGATGAAAACCTCGGATGTCATCTTGAGAGGTATTTTCTTCTTCCTATATGGCTCCAGTAAGTTGTAATCTCCACCAGGAAGATGCAACCAATAAAAGTTTCTAGATAAAATTCTATTGTCTGACATGTTGTACAGTTTGAGAAGAAGAAAGTATTTTTTGACTTCGGATACTTCATCTCAACAATAGGTATTACTTTTTTCCGCGAGAAAGAGAGATTTTCATGTGTTTTGTAATATGGGCATGTTCCTTCAAGATCCCATACTGAAACTTCAATAGCTACGTTAGACAATTTTTCAGATGTAGTATTAATAACCTGTTTTAAGAAAAAATATAGAATGTTATACACAGCCTTCAAGAAACTATGCATAACTGAACCATAAAAAAAGTTGCACAGAAAACTGTGATTATTTCAATTTTCACCACTTCAGTATGCTTGGAATACTTTTGTTTCATATTTATAGCTTCCTGTCTCAGTTTTTACTTTATGAATAGTCTAATGAATTTTGTAGTATACAATGATGTTTTATAATTTCATCCCAACTCATAAAGATAGAAGTTTAATTCAGACACTAACCTCTATAAAATATGTAGCCAGATTAAGCTGTACATGAATTGGCTCAGCAGCACATCGACAGGCATAGAAACCTGCTGTTTGATCATGTAGATGATCATAAAATTGACCTCTCAGACCAGTCCAAGGATTTTGTGTTTTTCAAATCAATACACCTGTATATTTGCTCCACATGCGAGAATTCCACCCTTCCAAAAGGGCTCTATATTGTATGAAGTTAGCAAGTTGAGCCTGACAAGATAACAGTATAAAAAAACATGCAAATTGTTAGAATATTATAAAATATCTTATAATTTTTTATATTACATTAGAGTATCTTAGATTATCTTAGGGTTAGTTTTATGTTACTTATTATTGTTATGATTTGTTTCCTAATTTCGCTATTTAGTTAAGACTGAGTCTAGGTATCCTTATAAATAGAAATTAGCATTTAGTCTTTTATAACATGTTAGTATTTAAAATTTTTGAACATATTTTATTTTCACTATAATAATTTTTCTTATTATTTTCTCTGCTCTTTTTATCTAAAATACCATAACATCAACACAAATCAACAACAGAACATCAAATTTAGGAAGACTAAAAATGCATCATAAGTGACATGACATCCTGAATAAACTTTTCTGTTACCTTCAAACAAAAGTCGTCAAGATCTTTTACAGCACCATATAGCTAAATCTGATCATGAACCTTGGTTGGATTTGAATATGGAATGTATTTATGGTATTTCCATATGGGATTTGGAACTTCTTCTACATAACCATGGGTAAGTTTCTTAAACAGAGGTATCTGCCATCCTTCTGAAGGCATTGTTGCTCTTATGGCAGCAGCAACTGGAATTCCTACAGAACCAACTTCTGGGTTGAATCCATATTTGTAAAAATTATCCTTGAAGAAATCTTCAGGATTTTGAATTTCATAAGGTCCGTCAGTGAAGTTTCCCTTCCCATCTGCAAATTCATTCCATAACGATCCTTCTATATAAATCCGTGTGCCGTCGAGATACTGGCTAGGATCCCCCAACTTCGGCGATAAGCCACCTACAGGTTTTTCTTTTTCGCCTACATGTTCAAAATAAGGATGAAGTTTCAGATCCTTTTTCAAAGCTTCGTTTATATCATCAGGTGGAACTTGTTCATTTCCACCCACCCAGAGGGCAAGACTTGGATGATTTCTAAGAAGCTTGACTGTGTCTCTTGCACAATACAAGAAAAGGTCATGATCTAGTGGACCTTGTGGATTTGATACCGGAACACCGCGTCCATCAACATCACCTGTAATCCAGAACTCTTGCCACACCTATAAGAAACACAAACTCCACAATGAAACACAAACTAATAAATCCATACAAAAGTACTCAAAAAGGAAAGGAACACAGTTGAATTTCATAAGCATAATGCAGTAAACACACAAACAAATTAGAGCATGGAAAAAAATGTTAAAGACATATAAGCAAAAATCAGAGTGTAGTACCAGAAGACCATAATAGTCATATTAATGATAAAACTCTGGCCTTTCAGCGAGTCCACCACCCCAGTAACGGATCATGTTAAAATTCATATCTGCGTGAAACTTGATATCTGTCTTATATCTCTCCTTTGAAAGTCAAAGTAGACCATCAGACAATATCCACTTACCGCCTCGTATAAAAATTGGTTTTCCGTTAACTTAGAACAACCTATGAAACAAAATGCATGCCGGAAAACAGTTCAAAGATTGAATTAATTGTAGTAAGCAAAAAGTCAAATATTGCAACATTGAAGAAATATTAAAAACCATACCTTCCACCAGTGGCATCATGGATATGGCTCTCAATTTTGCGGAGTCCAAAGAAATGGCTCCATGAATCAGACTCACCAAATCCTATAACATCAATGTTAATAACAACATTGTAGAAAGATTGCTTTCCCATTCCATTGGGCCACCATAAATTGGGCTTGTACAAAAAGAGCTGCCAATTCATACAATTTGAAAATAAGTGCCAAGAAATACTATTTTTTACTTGGTACAAAATTTATTGATAAAAATATCTTGAACTAATAATCAAGTTCTCATGTTTTAAAAGTCATATTCATTTAGACAGTGGATCAAGGTCTTTAACAGAATAAATGTAGCCACTGACCTCGGGAAACGTATACTGCACCCGTGATTTTGCTGGAACTGAAATGTTTTGAGTTTGAAGCTGCTCTACTAAGTGAATGCTCCCCTCAAGTTCTGTTGTGACATGGATACTCAAAGAGCATTCAGTAGTCCAGGAGCTTCTGTTTTCCAACTCGGTTGTGGCATGTAGATATACTCTCGAATAATTGTCATAAAATGATGACACCAAGTGGGGATCAATTATTTTTACTGGCTGCATCAAACACAGACACATATTAATGACTGTTTAACTTTTACATTTTTCTGGAATGAATGGAAAGAACAATTAATATAGCAATTCTGATGGTTATCTCACGTCTCTGTAATAATTCCAGTTTTATTTTCCTCACATCTCAGTTCACAAATTATGTCTCGTCAATGGCAACACATTGTTGGCATCTAGACTAAAGGAGTTTCGAAATATTTAACTATGAATTACATAGGAACAGATGACAAGTTGAAACTCTTCACCTTCGGGGAAAG
>JBBPBP010009777.1:2152820-2167673 GCA_037974735.1 Cicer chorassanicum
ACTTTTAACGCAATCAAAAAGTGTGAAGGCGTCGTCACGTCTTCCACTCCATCACACGTTAGAATTCTTTTAGTTATTACTCACGTATAATAATTAATTGAGAATAGCAATAATAGAAACCTATAAAATAAAACGAATGACCATTAAAAAACAGAACACACCTTCATCAAATAGAAATCATTACTTTCGATTACTCTCATACAAATATACAAGGATATTTTCTCATTCAAGCAACCATATACAAAGTGTTATTATATTATAAAAAAAATGCCCACCGAAACAAAAGATGTATCCATATGTGACCAATACAGGTAGAACATAATTAATTTTAACAAACTAAGATCCATAATTAAATAAAAACACAATAACAAATTTAAAGATAAAAAACAATAAACCCCTCTTTCTAACTTTTCAAAACAAAAGTGCTACTTAAAGAACTTGGCACAATGCAAATAGTCCCCAATTTTTTTTTTCACCTAATTGAAAACCCAAATGCCTTGAAATGTTGCTTTGACTTAGGATAATGCATCCCTCCAATTCAAAATTCATGATTTGAAGACTTGCTGCGAAATCTGTCTTAAAACTAGTTATACTCTTTGTTCTCAAAACCTACTCTAATGGTAGTAGTAGTATTCTCATGACACTCTAAACCACAATAAATCACCAACACTTAAAAGAAAAAATCTGCAACACACTTTCTTTTTAACTTAACAATCACTAAAGTCTCTGAGCAACAATCAACCAAAACAATTATCTACACAACATTCGTTAAATTACTAGCATATGAATTCTTGGTCATGTTCTCTTTTATAACAACTAGACTAAAACCTAGAATCTATACCTTAACTTCAATTACCTCCTTAAACTCATGACTATGTCTTACTTCCTAAGAAGTTCTTACAAAATGTCAACTAGAAAGTCTAGCACCTAAAACGTAGAAATTAAGAGTCTGAGAAGATTCTAAAGTAGAGAAAACTTAAACATCATTAGGCATATAAATGAACAAATATTTTTATGCAATTGTTTTAAACAAGTTAGAATTATATGTAAGTGAGTGTGTATAATTATCTTAACCATTTCAAGTTTGATTAAATCCCACCAACACCAAATTTGAAAACACATCAAATATTAAATAATGTACAATGCAATGAAAGTCATAGCACTCAACGTATCTTCACGTTAATTTCACAACATTTTGACATAGCACACAACAAAAGCTCCATAGACATCTAATCAATAATAGTAAAAAAAAATCACACAATTAACAAGGACACAAACCATCTCAATAGACACATCGCCCACACAGTCTGAGTGGACAGACCAGCTCTGATACCACTTATGTGACACCCTAAACCCAAATTGATATAAAAAGTAAAATGCACAAGTTTTGAAAGAGATTCGCAGCGGTCCAAAAGTAGAGTATAAAAAATTTCTTTTAAAATATAAGGATTAGGACGTCACACTTACACCTACACAAGACCTTTGCATAAAATTTCTTAATAAAAAATCATTTAACATCAAATATAGTTGAGTTTTATTAAACAAATATTACTTACATAAAAACATGTTCAAAACTTAGGGACAATTAATATGTATCTTCGAATATAACACAATTGATCAATATAGTTTACAAAACAAAAATTAGTTCGTAACTCGATAAAACACAACGAATTACTCCCACCCAGTATCACCTATTAGAGCATGGATCATCAATCGATAACCTGAAATAACTGCGCTCTCGCAAGCGCCAAACACAAGCAACGAGGGGTGAGTTTCGAAATTATGTAACAATATAAAATACACGAGGAGAACACGCAATTAGTCAAAACAACACAAATAAAGAGAACATTTAAAAACATAATATCAAAGGTTATTCTAATTCAATCACAATAAAACACTTACAAGGATGAAATGCTATGCATGTCCTATACTCTATACTTCATTATTTGGTACCATTCTACTCTGAAGTACTTGGTTAGGAGGTCTGATACTATGCCACTACAAGAGTGGACGGACAATTCATGAATGGCCAGGTCCTCATAGATCCCGTCAACTCAACCCGAGACACATATACACGACGGTCGGGGTACTCTTGTGTTGCACGGTAGCTCCCGGCCTTAGGAAATAACCCACTAATCCACTTAGGAATTCCCCACTAGATGTACCCCCAAGGTCTATCAGTCTTACCTTACAGTTTGACTGTAGCCCTCCACGATCAGGCTCATTCAATTGTACTTCCCCGAATCACTAGGTTTGTCAGACCCTCCCTATATGATGACAAAATAATCATAACTCCAAAATCTACAACGCATATCTCAGAATGACTCGATCATCACAGTTCAATAAGTTTTAGTTTGACTTCACAATATTCATCATTGTATATGTATATCAGTCAATCACAATACAATCCCAATATTTGATTTATACTACTCACAATACACAATCCAATCTTATCAATCGCAATAAAAATCAAACATGTGGCACATTCAAATAATATCACAATTTCAGTCAAGTAGCAAGAACACTCCAGTACATATCATTCATACAGTAACAATCAACATAATATTTCATACAATCAGACAACATGCAATCTTGATATAAATAGATCCACGACAATTCTATAGGTTGCTAAATTATATTTTAGTCCTCACTATTACCGTTCATATTTTATTAATAATTTATTATTACTCAATAGGGCTCAACCGTACGTAGTAAGCCCCGGATGAATATTTGGGAATTATGGTATTCCCGTTCATCCCACGTTATTTTATACTCATAAAGTCGAACCTCCTCTCACCCCTTACCTCAATTGAAGATTTCGCCCAACGAATCTGATCTGCTAACTTGTCGCGTCTTCGTCGACCCTCGTCTCTAATAATCCGCGAAAAATAAATAAATCAACGCAATGCAACGACCAAATATAGATTAATAACTTGCCCCAATAGATAAATAAATTGTTTACTATTTGCAGTATCATCCAAAAATATTTAATACTACGCATGCTTATGATTATATTAATATAAATAGACATCTTATATAAAATAAATGAAAAATAACAAAATTATATATTACTAAGTAATTATAGTGTGTGTATGATTTTGATATTGCAATATTCTAATAATATATGGTATGTATCGAAAGAAAAGTAACAAAGCTATTGGCTGCAAAAATAGAATTAGACTCTTTAAGTTATGAATTTTAAACTGTAGGCACGTATATATAAATGCAGTATATGCTATCTTAAAAACTTACAATGCAATGAGCACTGTAACAATTTTAAATTATAATTAGAATAACTAAAGTCTTTGGATGTTAACAAATTTAAATTATTTATTTATTTAAACTCAACGTAGTATGCTAAAATCAGTATGCTAAAACCAGTATGCTAATAATAATAGTGCATGTAGTATCAAGGAATACTAATAACATGAACTTTGAAATAACAAAATAAAACATGTCAAAAAAATAAATTAGTTAAATTAAATAAAGTGATATGTGCAAGTTCTTTGTTTTTGAAATCAGCAAGATTAATTTAATTGGACCATATTGTGCTGTGATACCTTTGCAAACCAATTTTACCGATTCTATTCAAAACACTATTTTTATTAACAAAATTTATTCTATAAATAATTGGTATTCAAACAGAATATAATTAATAAATAAAATATAGTCAGTATTTTATTTTAATCATGAACCTAAATTATCAAATAAAATATGGAAAGGACGGAAAGGATGGTAACTAAATCATCGGAAGAAAACTCAACTAATAGTGACACAAACGATAGGTTTTGACAACAATTTAAAAATAACGAGAGACTAACCAGATGAAATCAAAGATCCTGTAAACAGTAATATATGTTTGATTCTTTAATCCGATAGTAGTAGCCGGCAAAATCACGACCGAGAACAACGATCCGTGTGTAATAGACTTAAAATATAATTATGTGATTGTGGCTGATTTGTTAATATGTATGGAGAGATTGAAATTAAAATTAAAAAAAGATTAGATGGGGGCTTATGGTGCGATGCTCAAGTATGATCAAGGGAGATATTGGCTAACTATTGGTAGAAAGCATGAGTTCGTGAATCAGGGTAGGCGGCAATCCTATTTTGATACGAGAAAGCTTTGAGATACCTATTAATCACTAATTGGCCAAGCTTAGCTATCTATTAGTCTCGCCCTGTGCAAAAAATATTATTATTATTATTATTATTATTATTATTATTATTATTATTATTATTAATAATAATATAACATTCCTAAACCAACTCAATTAGTGCTAAAGTTAGCAGCAACACTCTTTTACTTCTTGTTTTATTATATATATATATATATATATATATATATATATATTTAAAACAAATTTAATATTATCAATATTAATAATTTAAATAAATCACTAAGGCAAACACATAAAGAAAACCACATCGAAGTTAGTACCCCACAACAACACACTTATAGTAATAATTTATCATGATATAACTAAAATATTTTAATAAGAAATTTAGGGCGTCATAATATTACTAAAATATTTTAATAAAAAATCTAGAGCGTCATAATATTACTAAAATATTTTAATAAAAAATCTAGAGCGTCATAATATTATTAAAATATTTTAATACGAAATCTGGGGCGTTACACTTTCTAGTACACTACATTCTGAACCCTTTTCCACCTGAGTATGTTCCTTTCAAGATTTCCTACAACACACGTAAGGACAAATGTTTAATCAATGAATTAATGACCATGGGTGTTTAGGAAGAATAAAAACTTGTGATGGAGCAGGGTAAAAGTGCATTTTTGACAACCACTCGTGGGAAGAACAAAGCTATCAAAATCGATAAGTCTTAGAAGAGGAAACACGAATACCACCTCAAAGTGATTTCAAGAAGGAGGCAAAATGTTTTTTCTACAAAAAGGGATGACATATGAAGAAACAATGCCCCAAATTCCAAGAATGGCCTCGAAGAAAGGTAATTTATTTTCATTTGTTTTTTATGAATCTAATATGACTGATGTTAATATAAACATCTGGTAGATTGATTCTGGATCAACAATCTATATAACTAATTCCTTACAACGTATGCGAAACCTAAGGAAGCTAGTGTGAAGTGAGGAAACTGTCCTATCAGGCAACATGATGGGCTCACATGTGGAGGCAATTGGAACTTGTAGTTTAATTAAGAATAATGGATTTGTTTCGAAAATAGAAATGAACTTGTATTGTTTGGATATTCCTTTCATTTTGAAAATACGTGTTTTGATATATTGTTTGATGGTCTTTATCGTAGAAAATTACAAAAAACTCCATTTATAGTTCTACGCATGTTCAAACTGGTATTAAGAGGTGTAATATTAACAAGAATTCCTTTATATTATCGCATCATAGATTATGACACATCTCCATAAAGAAAATTAAATGGTTATTGAAAGATTGGGTACTCAATACTCTTGTTTTTGTTGACTTCTAAACATGTGTTGATTGCATTAAGGGAAAAGATATCAACATATCAAAGAAAGGTGCCAATAGGAGTTCAAACATATTATAAATAATTCATAGAGACATAGGTTGTCCAAACATGGATACATATGGTCAGAAATATTTTATCACCTTTATAGACGATTACTCGCGATATATGAATGTTTATTTGCTTCATAATAAAAACGAATCATTTGATGCATTCAAAGTCTTTAAGGATGAAGTGGAGAACCAATGTGAAAAACAAATAAAAATAGTGAGATCCAATCGAGGTGGTGAATACTATTGTAGATACACTGAGAGTGGACAAACACCCGATCCATTTGCTAAGTTTCTTCAAGAACATGAGTTTTTTTGTCCAATACACTATGTCCGGTTCGTCAAACCAAAATGGTGTTGCAGAAAGAAGAAACCGAACATTATTGGACATGGTGCATGGTATTCTTAACAACTCTTATCTTCCAAAATCTTTGTGGAATGAAGTATTAAAGACAATTGTGTATATTTTAAATTGTGTTCCCACCAAGGCTGTCCCAAAGACGCCTTTTGAATTTTTTAAAGGCTATAAAACCAAGTTTGCGACATATGCACTTTTGGGGATGTTCGTTTGAGGTGAGAATTTATAATCCACAAGAGAAGAAACTAGATAAGAGATCATTAGTGGGTATTTCATTGGACATGTCGAAAGGTCTAAAGGTTATATAATCTTTTGTCCATCTTACACAACTATGATTGTGGAATCAAGAAATGCAAATTTGAAAATCACTTAATTCATTGCTTACTTTTTGTGCCTGATCATATATAGTCTCAACCTTCCACTTCAGGTGATAGATTGGTTGTTGTTCATAACATACCTCAAGATCAAATGGATGTTGATCAACCAACAATTGATATTCCACAAAATACTAATAATCTAGTAGATTTACTTGGTCATCAAATTCCTGAAAATGATGATCAATTAGTTCAACAACATGTTCCACAATAAAATGTAAATCAACCATTGAGAAAATCTACTATACCAAGAAAAATAGTTGTCCCTAATGAATACATTGTGTATCTACAATAATTTGACTATAATGTTGGAGCTGAGAATTATCCTAAAATTATGGTATGATGCCATGATTAATGAGATTAATTCAATGATGCCATGATTAATGAGATTAATTCAAGGTTTAGGGTCTTGATAAATCACCTAATGGAACAAATGACATTGGTTGTAAATAGGTCTTTAAGACTAAGAAGTATTCATTGGGTAACATTGAGACATACTAGGCCATACTTGTTGCTAAAGGATTTACTTGTTGCATGAGGTGAAACAATTTCTCTCTAAAAACTTTGATATAAAGGATATGGGCGATGCATCTAATGTCATGGCATTTTGATCCATAGAGATAGACCTCGAGGTATTTTAAGTCTATCACAAGAAACCTATATCAATAAGGTTCTAGATAGGATTTGGATGAAAGATTTTCACCAAGTGTTGGTTCCATTGTGAAGGGTGATAAGTTTGATTTGAACCAATGCCCTAAGAATGACTTTGAGAGGGAATGTAAGACCTTGAATTTTCTAAACTCTAATTTATGCATTTTAAGGTATGCTGTGTTGAATTGCTTATTTTATAAATTAAGTACCATAGATATATTTTGTTAGAGTTAATAATACGTTTAAATATAATATATATTTTTGTAGACCCGATTAAAATTATTTATTAGAGTATAATTTAATTGAGTTACGAAGAATTTATTACCGAAGAAATTATTTTAAAATATCACATGTTGCTGATAAATTCATCTGTCAATTGAATTGCGACGAGAGTAGATATTTATATTAAATTAGATTGAGAAGTGAGTGATGTGATATGTGAAAGAGTAATTAAATGTTATAATGATGATTTTATAATATATATATATATATATATATATATATATTTATTGACATTATGAGTAATTTTATGATGAATTATGTCACTTAATAATTTAATATAAACGTTAAATTTCATTATCAAATAGTCAAATCAAATGTTTTTTTTAATAGACCAACTCTACAAATTTTTATAAAATTATTTGATACTTTATTAAATAATTTCAAATGAATGTATAATAATTTTTTAAAAGATATAGTTAAATATCGATGACTTACAAACCTACAAATGTCAAATTTATATAAAATTTTGTCTGATTGATCATTAATATATTATATCAATAATCGACAGTTAGATTAGTGAACTTTATTATTTATATTGTTATTAAACATAGTAATTTATTTTGAGTCAACAGATCTCTATCTATCTATCTATATATATATATATATATATATATATATATATATATATATATATATATATATATATATATATATATATATATATATATATATATATATATATATATATATAGATAGATAGATAGATATTTGATTTTTTTAATGGAAAGAAAACAAAATTAATGTACGTAGACAAGATCTAGTCCAAATTCGTCAAATATATCTTTCTCATTTTGATATCCACATTTTGGATGTACATCCTACTTGGTTATTGCAAAGACCTCGTCTAGAGTGTGACTCCATTAGGAATACCTATATTTTGGATGTACTTCCTATCTGTAGTGATGTTTCAATACGAGTACTTGACTCTAGAGACCAGTGACTTTTAGGACTGTATAGCCCACCTTGGAAAGTTTTCACGAATTAAGAAGCTTATATACTTTAAGATTTCCCCGATCTTGGATTGTGATTCTCTTCACACACTAAACATTCACTTACACACACTTGAGTGAGACCTTAATACATGGTTTGCGTAAAAATTAAGATTCGTCTGAAGTTGAGTAGTGTTAGCTTTCTGGATGTACATCTTGTTTGGTTAACATGAAGACTTCACCTAGAGTTTCATTTCTTTTGAGAAATATTGTCACTTCTAATAGTTTACCTATTGTTGTTGACAATATTTCAAAATGGAATCCATGGCTCTAGGAACCATATTCAAAATCATAGAGCCACCTTGGGAGAGAGTCACCAACTAAGAAAGCTCACAAATCTTCTAAATGTAAGCAAAACCTATGTAGGTCACAATGAGAGCATTTTTCTTTTCCAGATTCAAATCAACATTATCCTTTGTTGAAAAAACTAGTATTTTTTTTTTGTAAATAAAAAACATTCTTCTTTATAGAGTTCCAATTTTATCTTCCTAGACATACATATAAGCCCACGTCCCTTGACATACATCCCAAAAGTCCAAAAACCATTAGCACCACAACCAAAAGCCCAACACCAATGGGCAACCAAAAACCCAATATTCATTAACACCGAAATCTCAATTTTCATTATCCTAGGACACCCAACACCAAGGATCTACGAAATAATGCATAAACCCAATATCCGTTGGCATCCAAAAGCCCAATGTTCATTGGCAATCCAAAGCCAAACTTTTATTGGCAATACAACCCAATTTTCACTATCCATCGGCACTACAAAAGTCCAGGATTCACCAGCAAATAAAAATTCCAATATCTATTGGCATCCAAATCTCATTACCTACTAGGTAACAATCATTTACATGTTTATCGATATACACATCGGTAACCAATCCGAAGACGATCATCTACATTTTTTTCGATCTACGCATCGGTAACCAATCTGAAGACGATCATCTATATATTTGTCGATATTCGTACCAGTAACCAATCTGGAGATGAACATTTACATTTTTCTTGATCTACGCATCGGTAACCAAATTCGAAGATGATCATTTACATTTTTGTCGATCTACGCATCGGTAACCAATCCGAAGACGATCATTTACCTTCTCGTCAATCTACGCATTGGTAACCAATCGGAAGACAATCATTTACGTTTTTGTCAATCTACGCACTAGTAACCAATCTGGAGACGATCATTTACATTTTTGTTGATCTACGCATCAGTAACCAACTTGAAGACAATAATTTTTCATTTCTATTGATCTACACACCAACAATAAATCCGAAGATGACAATTTCCATTCGTAATTCGGTGACCAATCCGCTTTCGCATTAGCAATTTATTAGTTTTCCCATTATACTCGCCTTTGCATTATTCTCATAGTTTTTAATTTTCTTGCGCCTACATTCTATTTGTTTTCTCATTTTACAACTTTCACATTCACAATTTGACGGACAAAATTTGGATCCTTATATTTACTTATCTTTTACAACGATAATATGAAAACATCATTATTCATATTTTCTAGTAAAAAATAATTAAATAGGGGCAACTGTAGTACCCCAATTTTGTCCAGTCAATCATAAAAAGTTTTCCATTTCTGCCTTTGATGGCATCTTCAGATTTATGCCTCTGATTCTAGGTCTGCCTCTATTGGCAGCCTCTGATTTCTGCCTCTGATTTCGTTTCTGTCTCTGGTGGCATCTTCTGATTTTTGCCTCTGGCGGCGTCCTTTGATTTTCTGCCTCTGATGGCATCTTCAGATTTCTGACTCTGATTCCGTTTCTGCCTTTGGTAGTATTCTCTAATTTCTACTTCTGTTGGTATCCTCTGATTTCTGCTTCTGATGGCATCTTAAGATTTTTGCCTCTGATTCCGTTTCTGCCTCTGACTCATTTAGTTGCTGGAATAGATGCATTCATTTTTCACAATAATAATCTTAATGGTACTTTTCATAAGGATATTTTTAACAATAACAATCCATATCATCAATTATTTAGAGAGACATATCTTCTCTAAATGAACATATTATCACGACCTTTATTTTCGTTAATAAATTAAAGAACTTAAACAAGATATAAAACAATACTCTCATCAAAATGAAAAACATCGATGATAAGTCTTGTCCAACAATAGTCGCTAGGGGTGGTAATTTGATCCAATTATTTATCATTTATCCAATCCACCCACTACATAATATATAATTTAATGGATTGAGTTTATTATATCCATTTAAAAATATAGATAGATCCAATTCATCTAATTTTTTTTTTAAATTGAATGGATCACATATTTTATTTAATGCAATCTAATGAATTACATTTTTTTGATTTAAAAAAAGACATATATTTTTAAGATAATTTAATATTTCAAAAAGATATTTTTTATTATAAAACTATTTAAAAATAGTTTTTTTAATCATTTTAAAATTCTAAAAATAGTTTTATTTATTTAAAAAAAAACTGATCTAGAAAACTGATTTAAAAAAACTGATTCAAAACTGTGTTTATTAAAATCAGAATTTTTAATTATTATTTTTACTACTAATATATTTATTATATTTAAACAACATAATTTAAATAATGATTTATTTGTTTTATAAAACTGAATTTAAATAATTTTTTTGCTGAATTAAAAAACAGATTTTAAGTTTTTTTCATTATTTAAAAAAATTAATTTATAAATTATTAATTTAGATAGGGTGGTGGTTGTCGGCCGCCAGAGCACCGCTACCGCCATGGTCACCAGAATGTCTCATTTGGCCACTGTAGTACCCCAATTTTGTCCAGTCAATCATAAAAAGTTTTCCATTTCTGCCTCTGATTCTGCATTTGCCTCTGATGGCATCTTCAGATTTCTGCCTCTGATTCTAGGTCTGCCTCTATTGGCAGCCTCTGATTTCTGACTCTGATTCCGTTTCTGCCTCTGGTGGTATTCTCTAATTTCTACTTCTGTTGGTATCCTCTGATTTCTGCCTCTGATGACATCTTAAGATTTCTGCCTCTGATGGCATCTTCAGATTTGTGACTCTGATTCTGTTTCTGCCTCTGGTGGTATTCTCTAATTTCTACTTCTGTTGGTATCCTCTAATTTCTGCCTCTGATGACATCTTAAGATATCTGCCTCTGATTCCGTTTCTGCCTCTGGTGGCATCTTAAGATTTTCAGAACTCAGGACTTTCTATACAAGTCTCTTATATTGATTGACATTTGGGCTTAGAACAGCTAAGGCATAGCCACTAACAAGGTCAATATTATTTGTAACAAGAAAAAGTCCATCCTGAAATATGCCCAATAGAGTAAGAAATAGACACATGTTAATTAATCAGACTACAAGGTGTCAAAACCCCCTAAAAAATGATGACATGGATTTGCAAGAATTGTGTACCTGCCTGGCCTTTATGTCTACTAGAATCTAGGGCAGGAGTAATTGCTCTAATAATATTCTCAGCATCAACCTCAACAGACTGCATTTTTCCAGAACTATAATTGGTGTGATGATCAATGCCACCTCCACCTCCAAGAGATCTTATCAAGAACTGTTGCCTTCTGAAAACAGGTGACCAATCCAGTAGCATACAATTGTTTGCACAACGCAACATACATAACTTGGAATTCATTAACATCACCAAACAGCAATCCCTATTCACAACCCAGTCATCATTATCTTACAAACACAAACCCCCCATTTCTCATACCAAATTCATATAAAGACTCAATTATCTTACATCACCAAACCAGTGAATGAATCATTAATCTAAACTCTAAAGCTTAATCCTACTTCTACAATAGTTGTTTACACATTCATGCAGTAATAAAAAATAAATAAATAAATAACAGCCATAGAATGAATCAGTCAATAAACTATACCAAAATTATCAAATATTGCAACAAAATCCCTCACAGAAATTAAACTAATTCTCCTTTTATTTAATTTTAATACAAATATTCATATCTAGAATTGCATATTGATTTAACATCAAATACTAAACTGAAATCAAAAGATTTGGTCACATATAGCACTATGAAATGTTGGAATAATAAAATAGAGGTTTCTAATAATTTAATTTACCTTTTTTGGGGGTTGAATTCAACGGTGGAGTTTGTAGGTCTTCAAATACTCTTCGATTCCCCGTTACAGTTCAATTCAAAGTCACTCTCTTATCTTCAAATGGGAGTTTATGCATTTTGGAAGGTGGAAATTACTATATTATATATCTAAATAAATTATATATTTATATCATTTTATATTGAAGTGTTTATTATAAACAAAAATAACTAAATTCATATTTATTAATGTAATTAATGTTTTTGATATCATACAAAATTTAAGTGCATTCTCAAAAATATCTCTCATAATGATATAGAAATGTTTCATGAGAATAAAAAATTATTGAAAATAAAATATATATTAATTAAATGATATTTTAGGAAAGATATTATCAAATAAAGTAAAAATAAGTTTTATTCATCGTGACTTAAGTGTTGTATACTATTCGAAAGTAGATTTTTAAGTTCTACGATATGTAATAGTACACCTACCACACCAAATATACTATTTTTTCTTCTCTTTTTCCACCGTCATTTCTTTTCTATTCCCTTCCAGAAACCCACACGAGTACCCTATCTAAGAATTCCAACATAACTCTGTAAATATCTACTCGAATCCGTGCTGATTTTGGTGAGAAAATTCGTTTTGATTGAATTGAGAACGGGTGCAGATTTTCTCTGAAATTAAAACTCGGGGACGATGACGGATTTGGGTGTTGATATTCACCTGAACCCGCCTCACTACTAATATTATTATCATTTTTTAATTTTATATACATGTATATATTCAATATATTTAATATTTTTTTCAATATTAAAAATTATAATATTTCCTTTGAAGAAAATACGATTTTAATTTTAAATTTATTATTTTATATATATGAATGAGTGTGGACGCGGACAGGAAAACATGAATCCCATCGTGGACGAAGATGACAGACTTAAATTTCACATCTGATAAAAACGAAGACGATACAAATTTTCTCCGACTAATCGAATGCAAGTGTGGGAGAGACAAAATCCGCCCCTGCCTCCGTCTCCGCCCTGTTGCCATGGTTAAGTCCTGCCAACGAAATATACTTACAACTAACCTCAAACAAATGCACACAAACAGAAATCTCTAGTAACATGCAAATCATATCCTATTTGTAGCAAAATATCACTAAAAGAAAATGGAAACATGACCAATGGTTTTCTATTATGCTACCTTGGCTTTTCCACCCCATTACCCAAGCTCAAACGAATCCTAATGATTTGCTATTTTTCGTATATACTCAAAGGATGTGAAAAAGAAAAGAGGATGGGGTAATGGAAGAATAGAGAGTGTATTTAATGCAGTAGGTGTACCATTGGATATGGTGGAACTTCAAAATCTATTAATAAAAAATATATGTGCACATTAGACAAAGTTATATTTATTTATATTTGAGAACAAAATATAATTTTTTATTTATTTATATTTATCGTTATCAACTTTGTTAATCACAATCTTCTAGTCTCTTCTTTCTTCTATGTAGAAAATTACAGATTTTTGCTCTTCTACTTAGAGGATAAGTACCACCGTTCATTCTCATTATCAATCGAACTCTCAATTGATAGTGAGAATGATACAAAGAGAGCAGTTCAATTAGTAGTGAGAATGAATGGCGGGTTCCGGGGTGGGGTTGGAGCTCCACTGTATTTTGATATTTTTTAATATGCTATATAGAGAGAAAAAAAAATATTGAATATTACGTCACACAAAAGTTAAGAATTGTATTGTTTTAATAACAAAATTTAAGTGCATTTTTTTTTAATATTTTTTTGTATTAATTTAATCAACTATGATTTTCTCAAATTCATAATTTTTTTCCAAATTTATAATAACCACAAAAGGTGTATTTTAAGTTATAACAAAACTTATGTGCATTTCTGGAGGTACTTTTCATATGGTTTGTCACTTAATCAATTATGATTTTATCAAATTCATAATTTTATCAAAATTATTATAACCACATAAGATAGATTTTGTATTAAGAATCATACAAAAAAACACATAAAAGAAATAAGAAATGCACCTAAGTTTTTTTTCCTTTTAAGTTAAGAGATACAAGAAGAATATTTAAAGATATGTATATAAGTTTTTTCCTTGTTTTAAACTTGTTATTATCATTGTTTTAAACTTGTTATTATCATGTTATCAATAATTTATTTCTTACTTTACCTTTTTATCCATGTATGATTAGCTTTGTCCTTCCTTTGTCAAATTTTGTATGCTACCTCTTCACACCATATAGCAGGGCTCATATATTATATATGAGTTACTACAACAGACCTCCAAAAGTCAATCCTTAAGAATAAAGTTGTAATTTTTGTGTGCATCTTTTTAGTTTTTTTTTTTCTTATGGTAAATTTCTTGTTCTCTTCAATTGATGTATTCCCATTGTAACACCCTAAATTTTATAATAAACTATTTTAATAATGAAATATAATTTTAAATAATTAATTTGGTGTTAAAGTTATTTTAGAATACATGTGATAAATTTTGTTATTAGTTTGCGTTATATGGGTGCTTTAGATGATGTGTTACTATTATACATATTAGACTACATGAATAATCTAAATAACAAATATTATATTTTATATATTTT
>JBBPBP010009777.1:2167902-2180707 GCA_037974735.1 Cicer chorassanicum
AATCTTGGTTATTAATGTATTTTAAAAGATTAACTACTTTAATTATTTTATTTTATAAAATATGGGTTTTGAAATATTAATAATTTTGTGCTTATTTTCTTTATATGTGTGCTTGTCAAGTTGTGCCTATTTTATATATATTCCATTGATTTAGTGGCTTATATAAAATATTGATGTTATATTTTTTTATTGTCATTTTAACTATTCTCATAATATAATAATATTTTAATTTGATATTTTGAAAGATATTATTATTTTAGTGGCAAATAAATAAATTAAAATAAATATTTAATTAGTTGGACCTTGTGAAAAAATAAAATAAAATGGAGTTCAATGAGTTAGGTTAACAATAACTAATATGTTAAAACAAAAAATCAAATATACCCTAATATGAAAGCACTACAGTAGAAAGATAGAAAGAGAGAGAAAAGGCAGCGGCCATACTAAGAGAAAAGAAAAGAAATCGGTTCCGGCGATCGACATCTGTCTAGAAAAACTTCCTCCGTTTTCGTTCAAATTTCAGTATGTTATTTAATTTATTGAGTTAGTCAATCAAACACAATTTTCTAGATTTTTAACAACCCCAATTTCTCTCTAAAATACCCAACTTCTCCGTTTGTAGAATTCGTTATTTTGCACCGTTCTTCTTCACCGTAAGTCCGATTTGAGTGAAACCAACGCCAAAACGATCGTGTGTAAAGTGGCTATGTTATCCACTTATTGGTTTTCTGATTTATGGTAAGATTCCTTGACCGAATTTCGAAATTAATTTTAGAGTGTCTTCTCATAATTTATTTTTAACGTTTACCCATAAATTGTCGAGTTAGATCGATTGAAGGACAAAGAGTCGGAGAATAAAGGTTGTTTGTTCGTGGAATCGTATTCGTGTGTGAAAGCATCGAAATAAGGTAAGGGGTGAGAGAGCGTTTGAATTCAGGAGTGTAATATATTGTGAGATGAACGGGAAAACCGTATTTCCCAATGATTCATCCGGGGCTTGCTACGTACGGCAGTAGCCCTTTGAGTGATAAATTAATTAATGTGCAAATATGGGAATTGTGAGATTAAAATGTGGAATAGAAATATTTATAAGGCGTTGATTGATTTAATTCCATTGAATGTGTGTTATTTGATATTATTGTGATATTTGATTTATTTTTGTTAAATGTGTGATATTTGATATTATTGTGATATTGGATGTCGAATAAATTTGGTGCATATGTTGGATTAGATGAGTTTATGTGATGTGATAATAAAAGATGTGTGCATTGTGATAATTTTATGTGATGATGATGATGTATGAATAATAATCGTGATTTCATAAATTTGTGATGAGTTATGTAATGATGATGATATGTGATTTATAATAGTAATGTTATGAATTTGTGATGAAAACATTGAAGTAACCCCTGATGAAATAATTGTAATTCCAATTTGTGTTTGAGATGACGGTCTTAATGGAGTATCATAGGCCAACGAGGGGAGAAAATAAATATTGAGAATTTGTGAAGTGGAGATTATTTTGTCATCATATAGGTAGGGCCTGACAAGCCTAGCGATTTCGGGGAAGTACAACTGAATTGAGCCTGATCGTGGCGGTCTACTGTTGAGCCTTAAGGCAAGATTGTTAGACCTTGGAGGTATTCGGGTGGGGAATTCCTAGGTGACTTGGAGGTAGCACTCCAAATGTCGAGAGCTACCATGCAACACACCTTTACCTCGACTGTCGCGTATATGTGTCTCGGGTTGAGTTGAGGGGATCTATGAGGACAGGGCCAATTTGAATTGTCCGTCCACCGGAATGGTGGCATAGTATCATGGCCTCCTAACCAAGTACTTCAGAGTTAGAATGGTACCACATTGTGAATTAGAGTCTAAGCTCATGCATAGCATTGCATTTTATTGTAATTGATTTGTTGTGATTAATGTGTATCGCCCGTGATTATAATTTCTCTTAGACGACTCGATTATAGTGAAATGTATTGATTTTTCTAGATTTTGATTTTGACTTTATTATGTTGTTTTATTCCTTGAATAATGTTTGTTTAATGATACGGTTTATTTATGATCAAATGCGTGTTCTTCTTATTTATATTATACTATTAACATGATTTCAAAACTCATCTCCTTCGTTGTTTGTGTTTGACTGGCTTGGCCCTGCGTTTGCGAAATCGCAGTTATTACAGGTTAATGAGTCTTGAAGTTCAAGTTTGGGAGAAACCCCGCTCTGATAGGTGATACCGGAATTAAGGGTTGTAATGTGTATTTTACTTATGTAATTATAAATGACTTTTTATATGAAAGCCTTAGTACCAGTAAGTCTTGGGAATTAAATCAAGAAATTTTAATTAAATCAAGTTCATTGAATTTTAATTGAGGAACAAAGTTGAATTGTTACATGTGTATTTAAAGAAACGTGATATCCTAAAATAGATATAAAAGCTTTTATTTTCTTGAACAGGTTTTCTTCATCCGCCGCGAGTTTTCTTCAAATAATTTAGTATAAATTATTATAAATGTTATTTTGGGGTTTAGGGTGTCACACCCATCACCTCTTTCTATTTCAATTGCTTTTATATATCTTTCAATCTTATGCAAGTGGTTAAAAAATTCTCTATTTTTTTCTCTCTTTACATGCAACAGTTTCCTTTTTATTTTCCTCCAACAAAATTGATATTCTTTTTTCAGATTAAATCTTCCAAGATCGTTCGCAGGTGTAGTAGTCACGATGGTTCTCATTGGTGTCAACTGTTGAAACCATAAACATAACATACAATGGTTCTTTAATGGAATGATCTTTAAAAAAAACTAAAGAAATCTCATTAACTTGAAATCAAAACTATAACCGAAAGAGTGCTGGAATTAAGAAAAAAAATGATAATCTAATATCTTTAAGTAAGTTTCCCCTTATTAAAAAATCTTCTTTTCAAAACAGAGTTGACTATGCTATAACAAATAATAAAACAGAAGCGTAAAACAGAGCAGATGGAACAAGAGAATCACACCATAATTTATAATGTTTCACTACCAATGTGGTAGTTACATCCAATCCTTTCACCCATAAAGATTTACCCAACTAATTCAAAACCTGAATAACAACACCTGACCCTATAAGTCAGTCTTCCCAACTTCCAACTTGAAGGTTTTCTAAGTCGTTCTTTTTTGTTGTAACTTATTCTTCATAATCGATCCTATATTTCTAGTATGAATTAGGGTTTGATTCGATCCCAAACAAATTTTGAGTGTATCTTTCTATAAACAAATTATGAGCGTATCTTCATGTGAACAAATTATGAGCGCATTTTCTTGTGCAAGTTCAATAGAGATCTTTACCAAGAATAAACCTTGATGATGCGAATTGGGAATATGATCGTTTGAGAATAGACTGCTTCCAAATTGAGTCTCTTGCCAATTCTTCTAGAATGATCCCGTGCGAATAAAGTCCAGATAACGCTTCAGTATAATTCCTCTTGAATCTTCCTTCAAACTCTTAATCAAAAAAGAGGGAGAAAATTAGAATCAGTTCTCGGACCTTCAGAATCTGGATACGGCTAAGTCTTTATCAGAGCGTTGACTTGATCATTAGTCAGGTGTTGTGTTACTTGGTTCTGGATAGTTAGAGGCAGAGGTCGAACTGCGTGACTTAGAACTAGTGGCATGGGTAATTTCACCTTGTTGTGCAAACAGAGTTAGTGTTGTGACACCCTAAACCCAAATTGAAATGGAAAGTAAAATACGTTAGTTTCGAAAGAGATACGCAGTAGTTCCAAAATAGAGTATACAAATTTTATTTTAAACTATAAGGTTCAAGACGTCACACTCATACTTACACAAAATGCTTGCATTAAAGTTTTCAATTAAAAAATCATTTAATATCGAACATAGTTGAGGTTTATTAAATAAAAATTTCTGACATAAAAACACGTTCTAAACTTAGAGACAATTAATTTCTACATCCGAATAAAAGATAAAAATAACACAATTGATCGATCGAATTTACAAAAATCTAAATTAGTTCATAACTCAACAAAATACAACAAATTACTCCCACCCAGTATCACCTATCAGAGCGTGGATCACCAACCGATAACCTGAAATGACTGCGCGCTCTCGCAAGCGCCAAACACAAGCAACGAGGGGTGAGCTTCGAAAACATGTAATAGTATAAAATAATTGAGAAGAACACGTAAAATATATTAAACACCGTATCATATCAAATCACAATTAACAAGAATAATCAAGGTAAAACATTGATACAATGCACAACATCAATTAAGTAAACACACAAATCAAGTAATATTATGCATGCTCTTATACTCTAGACTACTCCTCTTTCTTTGGTACCATTCTAACTCTGAAGTACTTGGTTAGGAGGCCTGATACTATGCAACCACGCAAGTGGACGGACAATTCAATTTGGCCATGTCCTCATAGATCCCCTCAACTCAACCCGAGACACATATACGCGACAGTCGAGGTAAACGTGTGTTGCACGGTAGCTCCCGACATTTGGAGTGCTACCTCCAAGTCACCTAGGAGTTCCCCACCCGAATACCTCCAAGGTCTAACAATCTTGCCCGAAGGCTCAACAGCAGACCGCCACGATCAGGCTCATTCAATTGTACTTCCCCAGAATCACTAGGCTTGTCAGGCCCTACCTATATGATGACCAAATAATCTCCATTTCAAAAATTATCAACATCAATTTTCTCCCCTCGTTGGCCTAGGTTACTCACTCCATTAAGAGAACCATCATTGGCACAGGTCGAATTCATCATTATTCAATAAAACACAATATGCATTTCGTGATACTCATCAAGGTGGTAACATCATAAGTCAACAAGAAATCATCAATGCATATTTTCATAATTATATATTACATTCAAAATTTATCATCATAATACACAAACTCCAACAATATATGATTTTCACTCACATATAATAATACTAAATCATTCATACACACCACTTCAATTGAAATGCAAATAATAACAATTCATCACATTTTATATCATATAACAATATCAAGGTAGATATCAACAAAACACAAAATACGTCAAATACACAATTCTATAGTAATTCCACTACCACACAATCTTCAAAATTTAAATCAAACAACACCCTATAAAAGTTTCTAACTCGTATTTTAACCTCACTAAATTCAAGTTTTTTCATTAGTCAATTATTACTCAAAGGGCTTCGGCCATACGTAGCGAGCCCCGAATGAATTATGGGAAATACAGTTTTCCCGTTCATCTCACTTAATTTACACTCATGAATTCGAACCCTCTCTCATCCCATACCTCAATCTGACGCTTTCATAAGATATAAGGACCAGAATGATTTTCAGCAACCATGAGATGTCGACAACGCGCAACAAACAAGTCCAAAAGCGTCGACGAATTTGCAAATTCAATGAAACATGACTGATAATTTACGCGGGACATAAAAATCAGTATTATATAATTAATAAAAATATTAGGCGAAGAAACATATTCAAAATGTCGTGAAATAGGTTATTAGAAAAGGTCTCACCGACGTGTTGGAGCGCCGAGAGGGTCTGATGTCAACTTCACCGAAACACGCAAATATGTGGTGCTTCTTGAAGGTTTCGACGAGAAGAATCCAAAAATGCTATCAGTTTTTCAGAACGATGAACGTGTTGACCGGAATTCGACAACACAGCCGCGACGAGGGTGAAAATTCATTTTTTGAAGTTTAACGATTGGTGAATCCAAGCATAGGTAATGGAAGAGGGTGTTTCGTGGAGTCCAAATATGGTCTCGGTTTTCATTGGGAGTACTTGTGGTGCCCGAAATCTTGATCAAAAGGTGGTGGTGTGATTTTTGACAAAGAGGAATAAAACGTTTCAATTTGCGATTCAAGTTGGGAATGAAAGAGGAGATCACAACGATTACGAATGTGATCTTAGTTTTGTAAGACATCCACTGTCATGATCGTGATCGACGAAAAAAGGAGGAGAAATGGATACTGCGGCGCATATACAAAGAAGGAGAAGAAGGAAACGTGTTATGTTCTCATTCTTTTTTCTGTCCTTTTTTTTCAATTATTATTATTATTATTATTATTATTATTATTATTATTATTATTATTATTATTATTATTATTATTATTATTACTATTATTATTTTTATTGTTATTATTATTATTATTATTATTAATTACATTTGACTCTTGCATCGGGGCCTAACCCATAAAACACATTTTACTCATTTCTTTTATTTTTAAACACAATTTAATTAATAAAATATTACTTATATTTCAAAACTAAAATTTTATAAAATAAAGTAATTAAAGTAGTTAATCTTTTAAAATACATTAAAAATCAAGACTCTTATATTCAAAATAACCACTATAATTATACTTATTTTTTTTCAAATACTCACATTAAAATACTACCACAAGAGAATATTAAAATAAACAAATAAATAAATATAACATCAACATTTTATATAAATTACTAAATAAAGGAAATCAAACACAATAGTACTACTATTTCAAGATAATTATTTATAAAATAAATAACTAAAAATAGTTATAAATAATCAAAATATAATTATGTGCACAATTAACATCAGTCAAACGCACAAGAAAATATCACATTAATTGTGTAGCGCATATCCACGTTAAATCGACTAAAATCTTATTCTTTAAAATTTTACACTAAAATACTATTATTTTTAGAAAAATATATAACATAAGCTTCAGAGGTAAAATTGAACATAAGCTTTAAAGGTATGTTTAATAGAGACACACTTCAAACTTTAGAGGTAGAGTCTTCAGAGGCATACTTTAACAGAGGCATGTTTCACACTTCAGAGGCAGAACCTTCAAAGGCAAGGGCACGCACATAACAACACGTGCATTGACTTCACTTGATTGTCTTCGTCTGACTTTGCTTCCTCTGATATCGTTTCCTCTAATATTGTTTCCTCTGATATTGTTTCCTCTAATATCTTCACTTCCTCTTATATCGTTTCCTCTGATTCCTTATCATATTTACTTCACACTCAATGAAACCATTAGTGCAATAGATTATTCACACAAAATACATTTGTTATCATCAAAACATGATGAGTAATTGTTCTCAGAACCAATCTGATTTCAATAGTTTGAAGCAATCGGAACAAGAGAATAAGCAATTAGGCAGCTCATAAACATTGAAGAGGGTGTGGGAGAACAATTATAAAAAATAATGAACACAGAGAACCAATGAGACACTCAAAATATTAAGATTTTTTTTAAAAATAAAATACAACTAACCTTTAACAAAAATTATAACTTCATCTTTTAAGTTTTGACTTTTTCTAAAAGCAAAAAATGAATACTGTTGTCCAACTAAAAAGGTGCTAGTTGCTAAAATGGTTCTTTACAAAAAAAGAGTGGGTCTATTATAACAAATACTTCTCTATGTGTGTGTGTGTATTTATTGTTTGATCAATTGAGTAATGTGGCCTATACATCCAAAATCAAAACACACAGGATGAAGAAAATTGATAATTTACAACATTTTTAATTTCAATTGTCCTATCAAGTGATTAATCAATAACTTCAAGAGTTAAATAATCCTTTTGTTTTTTCTTTATGACTAGAGTTGAATAATTGTTTTACAAAAGTGGATAATAAATTATTTCTTTATGTAGTTTGTTTAAATCTAAAAGATTCGTTTTATGCACGTGGAACGAGCACAATTGAGAACAATGGAACAACGGTTCAATGTCTTCACTGTGGTAGTATACTTATAAACTTAAATGTCTAAGTTAGTGGAAGGTTGAGGAGAATGAGGTATAGAAAAGTGAACCACACCTTATATCTAGAGGTGGGTGCTCTTTATATTGTTGAACTCCTCGGAAGAATTGAGGGAAAATTTGTTGAGGATATTAAATGATGCTTGTTGTGATTAACAAACCAACCTCTAATTCTCATGTAGTGATCATCTTTGGAAAAATGATACATGTATGTTGTTGGACCTTAAATGGGGTGGTCCAATCTAGATGGATTTTAGACCAATTCCAAACATGTTTCATGTGTAACCATGTATAAAAAATGATTTAAGTATAATATAATATGACTTTCACGTATACATGAGACAAGCCACACCATCTTATTTAATTGTCACATCATTAAAAGTAAGAGTTAAATTGAGTAGTGAATAACATCTATAAAATTTCAAAAATAAAATAATCAAATTTGCAAAGATAAAGAAATTGAGAAACTAAAGCTGTATTTAAGCATTTATGTATAATATAGTTGACTTATTTATACTTTTAATATTTCCATTGCTTCTCTTTATTGCACAAGAAAGTATAAATTACTTAAAGTCATGTAATTTGTCGTGGTTACATATGGTTTAGTATAAACATTTCCTCTTGTTATTCTTTCTATGATTATTTTATCCAGTATAATAAAATACAATAATAAACAATATAAAAGATAGGAAAAATACTTGATAAAACCAGCTATGTACTTCATTCGAAATGAAAATGTGATCAAATTAACCATATTTATTCATAATTTTCCAAAGATCATGTTAATGCAACTCAATTTAAGACTATTTATTTTTTGTTCTAACTTTCTAGGTTTCAGGTGAACGAAGTCTGAAATTTGATTAAGAAATAAATAAAATATAATCAAAAATTGTTTCAATCAGGATTTAAACTTTGATTCTAAAAAATGATTTGTTATTAACTGAAGTTTGTTAACTACTTGAATCGAATTATTTAATTTGATAAAATGGATAGGGACCTATAGAAGCAGAGTCCAAATGCCAAATATTGAGGGAGGTTTTGATGTTTGTGTGAGTTGCATTGTTGAATAGAAATAATCTTGCAGCTCCATATATTGCTTGTGTTGGATAAACTCTACCTGAGATCACAGTTCTTCCTCCTTGAGCAAAGCTTTCAATAATTGAATGCTCAACCTAATCACATTTGGAAGTTTATTGTCCCAACAACCAATATATTTTTTTTATAAAAAAAGTAAAAATAACATTAGATTGATTGAAACAAAGTAATCTAAGTTTCATCCTCAACCATAAAATTGATCCAAAGTAATCTAATTTTCAAATTGAGTTACAATCAACCGAACCAACTGAAAATTAGTTCAAAACTTAATTTAATAATTAATTTACTGAATTTAGTTTATGAATTAAATGATTTGAATTTGACCTAATAATTAAACTTATTAAATAAAGAGTTTGAACTATATATAATGTGATAGAAGTTAAATGTTAATAAGTGCATTGTTGAATTGCAGACTCAATTCATTTTAAAAAATAAGTTTAATTGTACTTTTGGTCCATCTATTATTACTAATTCACGGAGTTGGTCTCCTTATTTCAAAAATCGATAGTTTTGGTCCCTCCCTCATATTTTTTTAACTAAAAAATAACGATTTGACATATTTGTAATGACATGACATACAATTCTATAATGTAGAACCATTTAGAAGCATTAATTATTCATATGTCATTAATTAAATTAAAAATATAAAAAATTACCGAAAATAAAATTTAAGTTTTTATGGCGTTTTATTCCAATTTCGTGGGCATTAATCATTCTACATCATCGTATCATATGTCACGTTATTTAAAGAATCTCACGTCATATATTTTATTTTAGTTAAAAAATCACAGAGAAGGACTAAAACTGTTAACTTTTAAAATATGGGGACCAATTTCGTGAATCAAGTAAAAATAAGAGAACTAAAACTGTCATTAAACCTAAAAAATATTGATTTACACATAAATCCTAAAAGATGCTCTTGCATGAATATGTTGCATAATTTTCATTAGAGGTATAAAATAAAAAATTAATTATCTATATCATTAACACTTACCAATACCCTCATTGATAATTTTTCATCCCTGAAGACTGGAACTTTGCTACCATAAACTGGCTTTTCAACATCAGGAGCCTTTGACGATCTGAGTCATACGATAATCCATTTCTCATGATCATAAATTATTTACATAATTAATTTTCACCCATTTTTTACTTTTTCAATAGGAGAAAAAAAAATGACTCAAGAAAAAACTTCTCACTCCCTCTAACCTCAATTATAAAAAGATGCATGCATTTGTTGCATTCAAATATAAGTAAATGTCAACAAATTATTCATATTTAGTATCATTGTTTCAAAAATATATTTACATTAATATCTTAATATTACAAAGAGATGACCATTATAATTAGAGATATGTTTTTTTATTGAAGAGATATATTAGTAAATGTATTTAATTTTACATAAAATTTAAAAAATTAAATGTACTTAAATGTCATCTTTAATATATATTTTTTTTGGTTCTATCATCTTTAATAATTTTTAATAAATGTGAAACTCAATATTTTTTCTTTTATCATAATTGAGATTTGAGAGGGAGTACCTTGTTTCATTAACACAAAAGAAAGTGTTTGAACTACCAAGACTAGTATTAGAGAGTCTAAAATAAATTGGAGTTTGTTCAGAAAGTGTGTCATCTGCAATTGCTAGAATTCCAAATGGTCCAAAAGCATTTCTGTCTATAGCACCTTTTCCACAATCTATATTGTCATCGCTAATAATCCCTTGAGATGCTAATGATTCAATCTCAAATTCAACAAATATGTCCAACTGTTAAAAAATTAGGAAATGAAAGAGTTGTTTAGTTTAAATTTTGTGAGTGATAATCCAACAATATAATAATAGATTCACTCCCTTTTGGCGTAGTGTTTATTTCCAGTGGTGGTTGAGCTATCATAGGCTTTGGTGTGATTGTGTTCCCCCGTGAGTCACTGAAAAACAAAATCCATGGAAAAGGTAATGGAATCTTGTATTTTTTTTTTTATTTTAGATGATATAAGTTTTTTATTTTTTAATTACTTTTATTTTTGTTCTTTTATTTTAATCTCATTAAAATTAGTTTTTACTGAAATTGATTTTTTTGTTAAAATTTTGTGTATCACTAATGATTTAGGAACTTAAATAAAATATTATATATATTATTAAGACGTGCTCCAATAAAAATCAATTCAATAGGATTAAAAAAAAAAAATTTGCAATGATTAAAATCATAAAAAAAAAATTTATAGAGATTGAAACAAAAATAAATGTATAATTACACATATTAATTAAATATTTTATTATTTAAAAAAGAAAATTAGTCACTTTATTGTTTTCAAAGTCCCCACGTACCACGTGACCACAGCAGGTCTTTCATGTGAAAGAAAAAAAAATACAAAAAACATGTGATTGAAAATTGAAGTACAGCAGCTTAATCTTTCATGTGAAAGAATAATAGGATATCAAGAAAAGTAAGGGGGAAAAGTTAATGGGGAAAAGTAAGGGGGAAAAGTTAAGGGGAAAAGTTAAGGGGGAAAAGTTAAAAAAAGCTTTTGACTATATTCCTATCTATTTCCAGCAGGTCTTTCATGTGAAAGAAAAAAAAATACAAAAAACGTGTGACTGAAAATTGAAGTACATCAACTTAATCTTTCATGTGAAAGAATAACAGGATATCAAGAAAAGTAAGGGGGAAAAGTTAAGGGGGAAAAGTAAGGGGGAAAAGTTAAGGGGAAAAGTAAGGGGGAAAAGTTAAAAAAGCTTTTGACTATATTCCTATCTATTTTTCACCAATTTTACTCATTCCAACTAGCTCTATCCCACACATCACACACCCTCAAATTCTTCTTATAAAAAGAGCAATCTTTGCTTCCTCATTTCAAAATCATCTCTTCTTTTGAGTCTTATTGTCTAAAGTATATATCTTCCACATTTAATATAAAAATAAATTTAATATATAATTAGTTCTTATCAAAACTTGGCAGAATGGGCAATGAAATACCAGAAAAAAGGACAGTTGGAACAAATCATAGATACAACACTAGCTTGCAGGGAAAATCAAACCAGATTCTCTAACATGTGACTGAAAAAAACATGTGACTGAAAAAATACATGTGACTGAAAATTAACCCATAGGCCAGGTAGCTTACATTAGACTATGAATTAATGGCCCGAATATTTTTGCAGTGGTAACAAATTTATGACACTGAAAATGATAGATTATGTGAAGGGGTAAGATAGTCATCCACAAATGAAAATCCGTTGGTGGAATTTTACAAAAAAGGAAAAAGTGAATTCTATTGCAACTTATCAGATTTAGGTTGCGGGTGATATGACCATAATCCATATCTTATTACTCAATATGAGATCTTGAACTTTTTATCTATATAATAATTAATAATAATAAAAAAAATTATATCGGCCTTCTTTCAATTCTCGTTAAATGACACTTATATCTTTGAAGTCTATAGTTATGCTTCAAGGTACTGGCCCAATGTTACATTAAAAGACAAAGCAAACAGGTCATTTACTGTGAAAGTACACAATCAAGAAATCTTGACCGTTGGATGAAGTTTGAATAATTCAATTTTATTAAAATTTCTTTAAAATACAACTCATAAAATAAACCGTCTTATTTTCATATAAAGATTGGTCCACGACTGACGGTAGATAATTCAAATTCAAGTTAAAAAATTTGAACCGTTGATGAAGTATGGTTATATTATCAATTCGGTTTTAAAATATATATCTTAAAATATGAGGCTTCTGATCTTTATATATTTAAGATTATGTGACAACACAAAATTCAATATTTTGTATGTGTATACAAATCATATTTTTATTTATTAAATTGTCTAGAACATTATTATAAAAAAAAAAGAATGATAATTAATATTTATTGGTATTTTCCTTATCCATATGTTTCTTCATAAATCTCATAATTTTTAACAATTTGAATTATTAA
>JBBPBP010009777.1:2200638-2292383 GCA_037974735.1 Cicer chorassanicum
AAAAAACGTAAGTATGAATCACCTTCTAATAGGTCACAACTATCTAGCAATTTGGATCACATTTCAAATGTCAATCTTAAGTATGAATCTTAAGTATGAAAGAGTGTGTTAATAGTCTCACATTATGCAATATAACCTAAAAATGCATTTATAAAGTATATATGTCGATTAAACTTCAAAGTGTTAAGTCCCCATTAATAAGCCCTCTATTAAACCCTTTAATTATGAGTCCTTTATTTTGACAATGTTTTGAAGCCCCAACTCATAATTTTATTATTTTTGTGGGCCTAAGTTAGTGGGTTCATTGGCTCATTGTTTTGTCAACTAAGATTTTTTTGAAAAATCTTTGAATAATTTTTTTTTTGCAAAAAGATAGTAAACTTTTGAAAAAAATTCGAGAAATAAAATAAAAAATTTGTTATCTTAAATAAATTTTGAAAAAAAATTCTTGAAGAAATTTGAAAAAAAAATTATTGAAAATGTTTTAAAAATTTTCTTTCCCAAAAAAATATATTTAACGGAAAAAAGTATTGAGAAATCTACTACTCACCCCCTCAAAGCATATGAAAATATTATTTTACCTATTTTTACCCTCTACTACTTGATAGTTAAATTTTTTGAAAAGTTTAAAAGAATTTCGAAATTTTAGATGAAGGTGAAACTTGCAAAATGCAATATTTCTATTTTTTTTTTTAAATAGATGAATGTGAAACTTCTGAAATGCATTTTTTTTTCAAAACGTTTAAATGAATTTCGAAATTTTAGATGAATGTGAAACTTACAAAATATATTTTTTTTTCAAAAGTTTTAAAAAATTATCGAAACTTTGGATGAATATAAACTTCCAAAATTTAATAAAATTGGATGAATGTGAAACTTCTAAAATACAATTTTTTTCAAGAATTCTTTATAAAAAAATAAAAAATGTGAAATTGTCGAAATGTTTCATAATTTTGAAGATCTTGACTATCAAGTAGTAAAGGGTAAAAAAAAGTAAAGTGAATTTTTCATGTATTTTGGAGAGGTGGTGGATGGTAGATTTCTCAAAAGTATTTGAATATGTGGGTACGTGGGTCCAATTAGCCAACATAAATTTGAGGGCTCTTTAGCTTTGGGGGTTTCTTTAGTACATTTTATCATAGAATACTGTGGCCTCTCTCCAACATGTGTCAGCTAGATCAATAAATAATGAACTTGTGAAATTGACACATCTATTTATAGAAAATTAGATTTTGTACACCAACATTTAGACCTATATCATACATTTGTAATTTTGTCAATGATCTTCTCAAAATACCCTCATGATCAATACTAAAATAGTAAAAATAATTCAAACAATTCACACATACCCTTTTTCAAATTTCGAGAAAAAGTAATTTTTCCTATTGGAAAATTCATTATTTGATTTTTTTGTTACTTATTTTGTTAACCGGAAAATTTCCAATAGTTATTTTCTACTCATAAATTTCATTTTCCATTTTCCCCGATTAACAAAAGAATCTGATTGAAAATAACTACAAAAAATTTTAGTTTCCAAATTTTCTAGTTTGAAAAAGGAATTTTCTAAAATATTCGAAAAATGAATTTTCCCAGTTTATGATTTTTCTTTTCCACTTTTTTTGTCAACAGGAAATTTCGAAAAAGAAAAATTTTTAGCCAAAAATTATCTAACTTTTTTTTGTCTACTAGAAATTTCGAAAATTAATTATTTGATCGCAAAATAGTTTTGTCAACTTAAAATTTTGAAAACGTAAAAATTTTAAACAAAAAATTTTCTCAATTTATTTTTTGTCTACCGGAATTTTTCGTCAACCTGAAATTTGGAAATTGTTTTTTTCCTTACCAAAAATTTTGAAAGTGAAAATTTTAGTAGTTAAAAATTTTGAAGTTTTTTTTTTAAGTTGATAAAAAAAAGCCTTGAACAGTTTTAGAACCCCTTAACATGTAGGTTGGGGCACAAATTTATTGCCCATAAAAATGACAGCTCTAGATATTGGCCTTTGTTCCCAAATATATCAAAGACAGATTGAGAGGAGAAATGAAATAGAAATAGGGGAGGGACTAAAACTGTCATCATTAAAATAGAGGATAAATTCCGTGAATTGATAATAATAGAGAAACTAAAACTACAATTAGACAAAAAATGTTTAAAATTTTGTTTCTTATTCATTTCTCTCTAGACACAAAATAATGTTTTGGGCCCTGCATAATTTTTATTTCCCTGTTTTTATAGTTCTCAAATATAGTGTATTGCATTGTATTTTTACAGGTCCATTATTTCACATGGGATGGTAGATTTATTTTACCAATACAATCCATATTCATCTATATGGGACAAAGATTACATGGGGTCATGCTGTATCAAAGGACATGATTCATTGGCTCTACCTTCCCATTGCCATGGAACCCAACGAGTTGTTCGATATCAACGGTGTATGGACCAGGTCCGCTACGCTTCTACCAGACGGGAAAATCATAATGCTTTATACAGGCGATACTAAAGATTATGTGCAAGTTCAAAATCTTGCTTATCCCACCAACTTATTCGATCCCCTTCTTGATTGGGTCAAATATGCGAATAACCCAATCATGGAGCTCCCACCTGGCATTGGTCCCAAAAAATTACGTGACCCAACCACAGCTTGAATTGGGCCAGACGGAAAATGGAGGGTCCTAATTGGGTCAAAGAAAGGATAAACGAACATTTCATTAGTTTATAAAACCACAAATTTTACGAATTTTACAAATTTTGAACTCAACGATCAATACTTACATGATGTCCCGAGTACGGGTATGTGGGAATGTGTGGACTTTTATTCAGTTTCGAAAAACGAGTCTAATGGTTTGGACACATCATTAAATGGTCCACAAGTTAAGCATGTGTTAAAGGCTAGTTTGGATGATACAAAAATAGATAGTTATATAATTGGAACTTATTTTTATTGAAAATGATACATAGGTGCCTGATAACCCAAATGAAGATGTTGCTATTGGGTTATTTTTGAACATGGAAGATATTATGCTTTAAAGACTTTCTATGATCAAGTAAAATAAAGAAGGATTTTGTGGGGTTGGATTAATGAAATTGATTCAGAAAGTGATGATTTGAATAAAGGTTGAACATCTCTTCACGTATTCAAATTTAGTTTATTTGCGAAATTCAATTTAAAAAAGCGAAGTAGTGCGAGTTCAAACATGTATTCAAACATATCAAATATTTATGTAATTTTTACTATTTGAACTGTAATTACATTACTATTGATTTTTTATATAGAAAGTTAATTTAATTTCTTTAAATTTAAATAGTCAATGTAATTTAGCTTCTTTTAACATGTCTTACAAAGAACACCAACTCCTTTAAAATAAGTGATTTACTTTAAAGATCAAATAAAGTAATTTTTACTATTAATATTTTTTTTATAATTTTTTTCACTATTATAGTGATTATTACTTCAAATATATCTGTTGATTTTTTAATATCAGTTGAAATTACTTTTTTTTTTTTTTTTTACTTTTTATAATAAATTATTCTCTTTGAAAGAGTTGAGTTTATTAAAATCAACATTTTAAGATATATTACGATATAAAGACCCGGTCTCCTTCTTGCATTAGAATGGATTCATGAGCTTTAATTGAAACCGGTTGATTTCAAACACATTCTAAACGAGCAATGCTTCTGAATCAAGAGTCATTTATCAAAATCGCAAAATTTTATTTTTTAATTACTATACAAACTCTCATTTTATGTTTATTCAGAGACAAACCAATAAAACAGTTCACGCTCTTTTCCGCGTGGACACATGTCTTGTTAGTTTCTACTTCTTTACAGACATTTCTACTTGTATTCAACATATTCTCGTGAATAAAATGCAATAAGTACCTTTTAATAAAAAAAATTATAAACACCCAATTTTCTAAATTTTTTAATTTGATACTAAATTTGAGACTATATCAATTTGCCAAGACTGAAATTAATTGACAAATTCATAAAATCTTGCACACATTATTTTTACCTTTTAGACAATTCAAAGAACAGTGTTGCTTGACCAAAAGACTGGAACTAATTTGCTTTTATGGCCAGTAGAAGAAATAGATAGCTTAAGACTAAGCAGTGATGAATATGAAGGAGTAGTGCTTAAACCTGGTTCTGTTGTGCGTGCCATTGAACATTACTCAAGCAACACAGGTTTTGTCTACAAAATTATCTAAGTTATAATAATATAAGTTTATTATAGTGTTAACTATGCTTCTAATCCTTATAAAATAACAACATTTTTAATTTTAGTTTCTATATAAATTTTAGACAATTGTTAATAATATACTATCTGACACACTTTTTTTAACACTTTTTTTTAATTAGTTGAAATTCAAATATATTTTACTAAATTGTGTAAATCTCACATAAATTTAAAATTTAAAATTTTACAACCGAAAGATTATATCTTTTGTTAGAAAATATGTAATTAGCGTAATTCTAAGTTTTATTTAAAAGAGTAATAAAAGATTATTTTTGAGATTAAAAAAATTATTCCTTTAAAAGTGAAATAGGGACTAAAGTTGAAAAAAAAAATTATGCAGAGACTAAATTTTAAAATAGGCTAAAGTTATATTTAATCTATTATTATATTTCTTGGATTATCACTCACAAAATTTAAACTAAACAACTCTTTCATTTCCTAATTTTTTAACAGTTGGACATATTTGTCGAATTTGAGATTGAATCATTAGCATCGGAAGGGATTATTAGCAATAACTATATAGATTGTGGAAAAGGTGCTATAGACATAAGTGCTTTTGAACCATTTGGAATTCTAGCAATTGCAGATGACACACTTTCTGAACAAACTCCAATTTATTTTAGACTCTCTAATACTAGTCTTGGTAGTTCAAACACTTTCTTTTGTGTTGATGAAACAAGGTACTCCCTCACAAATCTCAATTATGATAAAAGAAAAAATATTGACTTTCACATTTATTAAAAATTATTAAAGATGATAGAACCAAAAAAATATATATTAAAGATGACATTTAAGTACATTTAATTTTTTAAATTTTATGTAAAATTAAATATATTTACTAATATATCTCTTGAATAAAAAAACATATCTCTAATTATAATGGTCATCTCTTTGTAATATTAAGAAATTAATGTAAATATATTTTTGAAACAATGATACTAAATATGAATAATTTGTTGACATTTACTTATATTTGAATGCAACAAATGCATGCATTTTTTTAAAAATTGAGGTTAGAGGGAGTGGGAAGTTTTTTCTTGAGTCATTTTTTTTCTCCTTTTGAAAAAGTAAAAAATGGGTGAAAATTAATTATGTAAATAATTTATGATCATGAGAAATGGATTATTGTATGATTCAGATCATCAAAGGCTCCTTATGTTGAAAAGCCAGTTTATGGTAGCAAAGTTCCAGTCTTCAGGGATGAAAAATTATCAATGAGGGTATTGGTAAGTGTTAATGATACAGATAATGTTTTATTTTATACCTCTAATGCAAATTATGCAACATATTCATGCAAGAGCACCTTTTAGGATTTATGTGAAAATCAATATTTTTTAGGAAACATATTCATGCAAATTATGCAACATATTCATGCAAGTTCTTTAGTCCCCAATGTCGGTTAAGGAAAGACGATCCCTTATCTCCTTAACATTTTATTCTCTGTCCAAAGGTGTTGTTGGGGCTTATTCAAGAGAGTCAAAATCAAAAGAAGATTAATGGCTAGGTTGTTGCCAACTCAGCCCCGACAGTTTCACATTTGTTTTCCCTGACGATAGCATTATCTTTTGCAGGGCTGATAAGAATGAAGCTAGGTAACTAAGGGATAACTTTGCAAAATGCCAACAAGCATCAGGACAAAAGATAAACTTTGAAAAATCAGAAATGGTGTTTAGCAGAAATGTCAAATATGATAACAAAGCAAAGTTCCAACAATTTCTACCCATAAATATCACCCCAAAAATTGCTAATTATTTGGGCCTACCAGCGTTAATTGGCCAATCAAAGAAAGAGGATTTTAACTTCATCACAGACATAATTTGAAAAAAGTCAAAGGGGTGGAAAGAGAGGTGTCTATCGTTTATGGGAAGAAGTGTTTCGATAACGATAGTGGCTTTAGGTATTCCAACCTATGCCATGAGTTAATCTTTGTTGTCAAAGGGCATTTGTGAGAACATTGAAAAAAGTATATGTAATTTTTGGTGGGGCGCAAAGAGAACCGAAAGAAAAATCTATTGAACCAAATGGGAAACATTGAAGTTTGGGGTTTAGAGTTTTAAGGAACTTCATTTAAGCTATGCTAGCTTGGAGAATTATGACTAACTAAAATTCTATTATGGTTAGATTTTTAAAAGCTAAGTATTTCCCTAGCACTGACATGTTAAGGGCTTCATTGGGATATGCTCCTAGTTACACTTGGAGGAATATTCAACATACAAGTAAGATCATAAAAGCAAGCGAGTTGTTGGAATGTAGGCAATAGTAGTTGGCTGCCCCAATAAAATGGGTTTAAACTCCTAATTTGGACACCATTGTGTATGTGTAATTGTGTATGTGTAGTCCTTCAATTTTGTCCGACCAATTAAAAAATTTCTAAAAATAAGTCATAATAAATTTAATTTTAATATTTGTCATAATTATTATTTTTCTAAAAAAGTTCAAATGAAAAAAGAAATAGAAAGAAAATAATCAATCGATAGTTTTGACCCAATAGTTGATCCCATATTTAGCTGAGTATTCACATCACATTAAAAAAACAATAAACAAAATTATAATAATTAAATAACCAATAATTAAGAGAATAATAAAATCTGAATTTGAGTGTCAAACCGTTTCAAAACTAAAAGAAAATTAACAGAAAAATAGTTGAGCTCATTTCCATAATTATTTTATAGTGTTTAAGTGTCGTACCGTTTCAAAAATAAAAAATCTGAATTTGTTTTATCTTTATTTTTTTTAATTGTTTATTTGTTCTCTTATGTCTTCTTCAACCTCACAACTATAAATCGATCAGAACATAAAAAATAAGAACAAAACTTTTTTTTTTCTAACAAAAACTGCCCAAAACAAAAAGAAACAGGAAAAAAGAAAGAAAAATACTCACCTCTATAGCCAGCACCACCACACTCCCTCTCTACTGTCCCCGTCATGAAGCTATGTTTTTCTAGCCACGACATCCAGTGACAGTCACTCGCGACTTCCACGAACATGTTTTCCACCCCTTTGAAACATAACACATGTTTTAGGTTTTTGGGATCGAGAGATATAAATCTAAGCTTATATTTCATTTAGCACATTTATCTTTTTTCTCTCTTAAAAAATATGGGCCGCTCTAGTTCAGGCATTTGGGCTTTTGATTGGTTTTTTTTTTTTTTTAATAATTCTTTTTAGTTTTATTCTTCTGTGTTATAATAATTGTTATTTTATTCTCTTATTAAGTCTTGGGCTAAATACAACCAACATCAATCACTAATGAAATTATATATGTGTAAGACTCTTAGTTTTAAATTCTAATTTATGCAATTTTAGTATATTTTTGGTGTTGAATTATGAGGCTTTTTAGTCAATTTTATTGGTATTTTGTGTGTTAAATGGTAGAAATATCTTTTTGACTGTTTAATAATTATTTAAATTTTACCTGTCAATTGAGTTGCAACGAGAGTAGATATTTTTATCAAAATAGTTTGCGACGTGATGTGAGGTGACGGGGGTAATGATGATTTTTTTTTTTATAAAAAAAAATATATCTAGATTTTTGTTTAGATATTTGTTTTATTTACTATATATATATATATTAAACAAAGGAAAGAGAAAGCAAGAAAGGAAGAAATCAGTAAAGCAAGCCTTTTTCCTGCTGTTCACGCCATTCCACGCCAACCTCTTCTTCATCTTCTCTTCTGTTTCCAACAACAAGCAAAAAAGCTTTGGTTTTTCAAAAACCATCAAACACAAACCTCCATTTTTCTTCGATTTCTGAGCTCCATCTCGCAAAGTGACAGAAGGAAAAGTTGCTCCTTGCTACGCTACGGTGCTAGTGAACAAACTTTGGAAATGACATCGCAAACGAAGTTTTTACTGGAATTAATCGCGGTGTCCTAATCGATTGTTAGAGCTACCGTTGAGGTAAGAGCTCCTTCCAATTCTTTTAGTTTGCATATAGGGACTCTATATGTGGTATTTATTTGGTTGATTTTGTTAATAATGGTTAACAAAAAAAAATTGATTTTGACGTGTTTGAGTTACGTAATGAGTTATTTTCAAATAAATGAGTTTGAACTGAAGTTGAAATTTTAAAAAGAAAAAGTTTAGAGTATTTTATTAACTCAAAACTTCAGTGCTTTAATGGTCGAGTGTGCATATGTGTGATTTGGACAATACTTGTTTTATTTAGTTTTAACTAAATAATGTAGATAATTTGGTTGTAAAATTTGGTGTGTGAAAAAGATATAACTTTGAGAATTTTGTTGTGGTTGGATAAGTTTTAGTTGTGAACATATTGTTATAAATATTTATGTTTATGTAGTTAGCTCCTTGAGTCTCGAAAAGAAATCGAGACCGTTGGCACGAAGTTAGCGGTGGGGAGAACTCTGATATATTAATGTTGTTGTGGTGATTCATGGTTGGTGTGTTTGATGTGTTCATAATTAATATTATGAATTTTGAGATGTGCTTTATTGTGTAGATTTTGTGGAAAACTAAATTGATATGATTTGGAGTGAATTGTGGAACTATGAGTTAAATATGTTTGAGTATGCTTTGTGTTGAATTTGAAAAATCATTAGTGTTAAATGAGCATTAAAAATGGGGAATCTTTTAATAGCTGCATTTACTTAATGGTTGTGGTGAAAAGAGTCAGAGTATGCTCATGCATTTCATAGTACATGGTGACCGCGATGGTGCCATGGTGATAGTGGTGACCGTGATGGGCCACGAGATGATGTCATGTGATCTATTGGTTCATCTTATCCTTGCGGGGATTATCGCGTCGTGCTGATCTGTGAGAGATTGCACTCTAGTTGTGTTGATATGTGAGCGATTGCACTCTAGAAAACAGTGTAAGGCCTATGAGAGGCAATACTTTAGTAAATCATGTTGGTTTGTGAGCGGCTGCATCTTGGTAATTAGTACTTCGACCTATGATAGGCGGTACAATTATGATTTATGCCCCTTCGAGGAGGGTTTTGGTTTGGAATTCCAAAATCATGTGCATTGGCATATACGCATTGCATTAGGGTGCTTGGCACGCGAGTCATTTTGATATATTATGATGGTTGGATATACATACTCGGTTATTGTTTGTTATCGTGCCGTAGTTACTTTGAGGTGTGAATTTGTGTTGATTAAGCTTCGATGTAATTATGTGTTCATAATTGATATTATGAATGATTGTCGTGTGAGTACGTGTGAGGTTGTGGTGATTAAGTTTTAATGTAATTATGTGTTCATAATTGATGTCATGAATGTTTGATGTGCGACTGAGGTATGAATTTGTGGAGATTAATTTAGTGTGAATTATGTATTGATATTATGAATGTTTGATGTGTTATTGATTGGACTTTGCATCGTAAGTGTTAAGTGTTTTCAAACCATTTTCAAAACTGAAAATATTGCATTTTTTGCAGTTGTATTCGGCTACGACAATGCTGTATTTGAATACGACAGTGCAGTTTTGTCCAAAACTTCATTTTTCAACCTTCTTTATGCATGTTTGGCATATGAAAACCCTTTCTAGATGTATGCTAAGTTGAAAGGTTATTTTGTGCATTTAAAATTTAAATGATTTGTGATATTTGTTAATTTCGGTTGATGACCTTTACAATTATTGTGGAAATCTAGGCTTTGCCCTCAGACGAGAATCAGGATCGTCCTACTAGTTAGTAGCCTGGAGACAGGAGCGTAGTTAGTCTTATCTGATTGTGGTTGTGTCAGAAGGATTTTTTTCAGAGAGCGTGGAGATCACCCGGATTGTTAGTTTTTTGGGGCATGATCAAATTACATTGCTGTATAGGGCTTGTATGTCTTTCTTTTGTGGTAATAATTGTTTCATTTTGGGAAGACTGTACCTATACCATATATTGTCAGCTTGACTTTTATTTTGATAGGTCCTTGTACCACTTTTTGATGTGACGTGGGGAAGTTAAAATTCTTGGGGCAGTACTTTTGTACAGGTGTCTGCCGAGAATACCTCAGGGGTATGAACTACGTTGGATAGGTCTCATAGCCCCGATGTATTTTTTTTGTTTTAAATACTTTGGATTTTCATTTCAAAACCGTTTCCGCTGTTTGTAATTATTATTGACTTTTGTCGTTGTGATACGACTTAAATATTTTATCCAAAGGTATTTCTTTCTTTATTATGAATTTGAATTTGTTTAAAAAAAATTCGGGCTATTACAATATAAATCTAAATTTATTCTTAGTTTTATTATTATTATTATTATTTTATTAACATTATTATTATTTTTTAATAAATAAAAATAAATTTAGATAAAAAGATTAGTTGAGATGTTATATTTTGTCCATAACAAAAAGAAACACAAAGAGAGGAGAGAAAAAACCTCACCTTCGTAGTTGCACCATCGCGCTCCCTCTCTTTTGTCGCCTCCATGAGGCTATGTTTTTCTAGCCACGACACAGCCTCCAGATGACAGTCCCCTGCGACTTCCATAAACATGTCGCCCACCCCTTTGAAACGGAACGTGTGTTTTAGGTTTTTTGGTTAGAGAGATATCAATCTAAGCTTATATTTAATTTAGCACATTTATCTTCTTTTTTTGTTCTATTAAAAAACATGGGCGGCTCTAGTTCAGATATTTGGGCTTTTGATTCGTCTTGTTTTAGTTTTTTTTTTAAGTAAGTTACTTAATTCTTTTTAGTTTTATTCTTTTTTGTTATAATAATTGTTATTTTATTCTCTTATTAAGTCATGACCTAAATACAACCAACATCAATCACTAATGAAATTATATATACATCTAAATTCATTCTTAGGTTTATGATTATGATTTTTTAATAACATAAAAACCCATTTTATTCAAACTCAATTTGGGTAAAACGATTTATTGAGGTGTTACATTTTGTCAATCTTAATTTTAAGACGTCTGAGTTGTTACAACTTGGTGATCTTAAGCACCAAAATAATAATTATCTTTTAATAAAATAAGATTGATTGAGATTCAACATCTTTTTAGTCCAAGTTTAAGACGTCTGAGTTGTGAAAACTTGGTGATCTTAAGCTCTAAAGTAATAATTATCTTTAAATAAAATAGGATCAACTGAGACGCGACATATTGTCAATAATAGTTTAAGGCATCTAAGTTGTGACAACTTGATAATATTAAATTTTCTTAACCAAATCCAAAAGAATAACGAACTCACTCATCGCAAACACTTTTGTACTCAATATCTTTTTTTTTCTCCTTCATGATACCAACAACATTTTCTTGTCAAAACATTTTATCGCAACAAAACTCATTTCTTTAACAGCAACCAATGCAAGTGTATTTTCTACTCACGAACTACGTAGTTTTGATTTTTCCATCCCATCGAGATCACTCTTGTCAAGTATAATGATAATAATAATAATAATAATAATAATAATAATAATAATAATAATAATAATAATAATAATAATAAAATATTCTCTCTATATTTTAAATACTTTTTTATCTCTAAAATTTTTTCATAAAAAAAGAGTATATTTGCATTTTAAAAAGGATAAATAAATTTATATAAGTTAGTATTAATTTTCACACTTTTGATTATATTTTAACGGATGTCGTAGAGTTTTAATACCTTCCTTACGCATAATCGAATCGCGAATCTAAAATTTGATTTTGAGGAAAGGATGCACAATGACTTTTGGAGGAAAGCAAAAAGGCCAGATCGTTAAGGTACAGTTGGTAATGGTATTTCCCCTTCTATTAAAGATGTCTTGTTTGTTAATGGTCTTAAGCATAATTTATTAAGTATTATTCAGTTAAGTGATAATAATTATGGTATTATATTCAATCAAAACACATGCAAGGCAATTAGTTAGAAGGATGGATATGTACTCTTTATAGGTCAAAGGCAAAACAACATTTATAAGATAAATATGTTTAGTCATGCAAACCTTAGATTAATTTCAAAACTGAATAAACTTCAACTCGTTAGAGGTCTACCTAAGCTTAGTTACAAAACTGAAATTATGTGTGAAGCTTGTCAAAAGGGAAAACAACTAAAAACTCCTTTACCCCTAAGAACTCAGTCTCTACCTCAAAGCCCCTTGAGCTCTTACGTATAGATCTCTTTGGGCCGGTGAAAACAGCCTCTCTAAATGGAAACAAATATGGCTTTATCATAGTAGATGATTACACTAGGTGGACACGGGTAAAAATTTTAAGAAGTAAGGATGAATCCCACAAAGTGTTTATCACATTTTGCAAACAAATAATAAATGAAAAGGGTCTTAAGATTGTAATAATTAGAAGTGATCATGGAGGACAATTTGAAAACAAGTTCTTTGAAAGCTTTTGTGATGAGAATGGAATCTCTCACAACTTCTCCTCTCCTAGAACACCCCAATAAAATGGGGTTGTAGAAAGAAAGAATAGATCACGCCAAGAAATGGCCAGAACCGTGTTAAATGATATGAATGTTGCAAAACACTTTTAGGCTAAAGCAACTAATACTGCATGTTATATTCAAAATAGAGTCTATATTAGATCTATATTGAATAAAACACCATATGAATTGTGGAAAGGTAAAAAGGCTAACATCTCTTATTTTAAACAATTTGGTTGTACTTATTATATGTTAAACACTAAGGGTAACCTTAGTAAATTTGATTCTAGATCTCAAAAGTGTACATTCATTGGATACTCTGAAAGATCTAAGGCTTATAGAGTGTTTAATAGGGAAACTCATATTGTGGAAGAATCCATACATGTTAAATTTGATGACAAACAGCTTGACCTTGAAAAGTCAGAGCAAGATGATGATAGTGTAGGTTTATAGAAACCAAAGGAAGCAGATATAGACAAACCAGAAGAACTTGAAAAATCAGAGGATACAAGCAAATCAGAAGAATATAACAAATCTTCAAAAGATGAATCTGATCATGTCAAAAATAGTCAAGATAAGTCAGAAGAAAGATCTGGATGGAAGCACCAGTCATCTCATCCTTAAATTCTAATCATTGGAAGTGCAAGTGATCCTTTAAAGACCAGATCATCACTTAAAGATACCAGTTTGTTTGGCTTACTCTCATTAATTGAGCCTACCTCTATTGATGAAACATTGGCAGATGATGGATGGATTCTTGCAATGCAAGAAGAGTTAAATGAATTTGAGATGAATGATGTTTGAGATCTAGTACCTAGACCAGAGAAGAACATTTGAGAATATTGGAACCAAGTGGGTTTTTAGAAACAAGCTAAATGAAAAAGGTGAAGTGGTCAGAAACAAGGCAAGACTTGTCGCACAAGGCTACAGCCGGCAAAAGGGCATTGATTACACCGAGACATTTGCTCCAGTGGCCAGGTTAGAAGCTTTTCATATCCTACTTTCTTTTGCTGCAAATAATAACATTACATTATTTCAAATGGATGTTAAAAGTGTTTTTCTAATTGGTTATATAAGTGAAGAAGCCAATGTTAAACAACCCCCAGGTTTTGAAAGTTCTGAATTTCCAAATCATGTTTTTAAACTTAGGAAATCTTTGTATGGTCTAAAACAAGCACCTAGGGCATTGTATGATAGACTTAGTAACTTCTTGCTTAAAAATAACTTTGAAAGAGGACAAGTAGATAATACACTTTTTAGAAAATCAATAGGAGATAATATTCTTGTTATTCAAATTTATGTTGATGACATTATTTTTGGATCTACTAATGGAACTCTTTGTCAATAATTTTCTAAATTGATGCAACTTGAATTTCAAATGAATATGACAGGAGAACTTAAGTTCTTCTTAGGGATACAAATTTAGCAACGTTAAAAAGGTATATATACATTCATCAAACTAATCATACAAAAGAGCTTCTTAGGAAGTTTAAGATGAGTGATTGCAAACCTATGGCTACACCAATGCACCCTACTTGTTCACTTGAAAAAGATGATTCATGCGAAAAAGTTGACCAAAAACCCTATAGAGGATTGATAGGATCCTTACTTTACCTTATAGATCCTAGACCTGACATCATGTTTAGTGTATGTGTATGTGCAAGATTTCAAGCTGGTCCTAGGGAATCACATTTAACTCCTGTTAAGAGAATCCTTAAATACCTAAAAGGCACTACCAACCTTACCTTGTTCTACAAGAAATCGCCTAAGTACAAACTTGTTGGATACTGTGATTCTGATTATGCTGGAGATAAACTTGAGAGAAAGAGCACTAGTGGCAACTGCACATTTTTAGGTGACAACTTAACATCTTGGTCAAGTGAGAGACAAAACATCATTGCAATGTCAACAGCAGAGGCTGAGTACATTTCAGCAGCTGGCTGCAGTTCTCAACTATTTTGGATGAAGCATCAACTTGAAGACTACAAAATCCTAGAATCCAACATTCCCATCTATTGCAATAACACTTATGACATTTGTCTAACCAAAAACCCTATCTTACATTCTAGAGCTAAACACATAGAGATCAAACACCACTTAATTAGGGACTTTGTTCAAAAAGGGGTACTAAACATTCAATTTGTAGACACTAAACACCAATGGGCTGACATATTCACCAAACCACTACCTAAAGATAGGTTTGACTTCATCAAGATAAACCTAAACCTTACCTTCATACCTGACTGATGTTGTGCTAACTTTAAAGTAGTTTAGTTTTACATTAGTTTTTATATTTTCTTGTAGTATATTATATTCATGTTATTCAAAAAAAAAAAGACAAAGTTTCACTTTCAAGTCTTTTTGTCTAATGACAAAAGGGAGAGAAAAATATTTGGTAAAGTGGAGAGAAAATGATACTTAGACTTAGGGGGGCTTTAAGTTTGGGGGAGTCAAAGAAATATAAAGAAAAGTTGTTATAAAAAATACAAGTTTTGTCATCATCAAAAAGGGGGAGATTGTTGGAACCCACACTACAAGAAAATTAAAAAATTACGACACAAGACTTGCGACAGTTCTCTTAAAATTACCTTCATTTTTGGATTGCGACAGTTCGTGCGACGGCTTTGTTCAATCGCCGCAGCATTTTAGAAGGAGACCCGCCTTTTCATCTATTTCGTGTTCTATTTTCGTAAGTTCTACATACTCCCCAAACCCTTCACTTACCTTTCTCCCCAAAACCTATTCCCGTGTTCTGGGAAACACATCAAAAATCTCCAAATTCCCAAATCATCCAAATTTCTCTCGAACTCTCAAATCTCCAAGTTCACCCATTAAGAAACCTTTTTTTGTCACGAAAAAAAGCCCTTTTCTCTTTCACGAGTGTTGTGTGCTTTCTCTCTGTCGCACTATCGCAGCCCAACATTGTTGTCATCTCTGATTCCCTCTATTCCAATTAACGTTATCGTGTTCAAGTTGTGCCTTTGTTCCTGTCCGCGTATATTATGAAAACAATATGTTTGATTTTATACTTAGAGTTTTGATGATAACAAAAGTATTTTATGAAAAAAGTATATTTGATTTCAGAGAGTATGAAAGAAGATTCATGTCTTTGAGGAAAATCTAAAAGAAGATTTGATTCAAATTTATTATTGAAGAAAATCTAAAATAAGATTTGATTCATATTTATAATTGAAGAAAATCTTTGACCAAGTTGAAAAGAAGATATGGTCAAGATTTGAAGAATATTTGATCAACATGTGAAGAAGATTTGATCAAGATTTATCTACAACAAAATATGAATAGAATCAATCTGAAGAATTTACAAATGCAATATGAACAAAATACGAAGAAAAAAAAAATCAATCTGAAGAATTTACAAACTCAATCTGAACAAGGTACACTTCAAAACTAAACAAGGACTAAATTGAAGCCCAAATTTTCACTATAAATAGAGACTCAGGAAAAAAGTAGTATTAGAGTTCAAAGAGATAAACACTTGTTCGAGTTAGAAATATTTTCTAAGTGCTCTTTTCTTAGAGTGTGAGAGTTATTATTATCATCAACTTTTTAGAAGCAACTACTCAAGTTCCAATCTTTTGTATCCAAACCGGTAATGGTTTAGTTCCTTCTTCAATCTGGGGTTATCAGGTTGTTAGGAAAAGACTTGGTTTGTAGGGTCAAGGTGGTTAGTTCCTCAAAAGTCTGGGGTTGTTAAGCTGTTTGGGAAGACTGGGTTGGAGGGTTAGGTGCTTTTTAATTCAAGGTATTTGAATTAGTGGATTAAAGCCTTCTGAATGAGGGGACTAGATGTAACCAACTTAGTGGTGAACCAGGATAAATCTACGTGTCAAATTATTTATGCTTTCATTGCTTGTTGCCCTAACTCCGATTGCTTCCACCCCAAGTAAGTCACCAAAATCGAACTAATTTTTTTATTTAAAAATAAATTATCAAAATGTTATCAAATTTGGCAAACACAATTCAACCCCTCTTCTCGTGTTTGCACCTTCATATGCAAATTCAGAATCTGAAAACCAAAAAAGAGGTTTTCAGAGTAAAGCTAAAAATGTTCACATATAGGTTATTTCTTTCATTAAATTTAATTATTGTTTGATATTATGTTTACTGTGATAACAAGATGCTTTTTTTCTTAAAAATGAAAGATATATTAGTATTTTGCAGGTTCTCAAAAATTTAGAGGAATTGGGAGAATCTCAAAATCTGAACATTTCAACGCAAGCACAATACAAGTTTGTTTCTTCAAAAACAAGCATAAACCACCATAAAAAAAACTAGTGTTTTGGGATGTATTGTTTCATTCTTAAATTATCTAATTTATATTATGTTAAATTTGATGACAAACAGCTTGACCTTGAAAAGTCAAAGCAAGACGATGATATAGTGCTGGTTTACTGGAACTATAGGAAGCAGATTTAGTCAAACTAGAAGAAGATGACAAATCATCAGAGGATGAATCTGATCAAGTCAGAAACAGTCAACATACGTTATAAGGAAGATCTGGATGGAAATACAAGCCACCTCATCCTGAAACTCTAATCATTAGAAGTGCAAGTGATCCCTTGAGGACCAGATCATCACTAAAAGATACCACTTTGTTAGGCTTATTGTCATCAATTGAGCCTACCTCTACTGATGAAGCATTAATAAATGATGTATTCATTCTGGCAATGCAAGAAGAGTTAAATGAATTTAAGAGGAATGATGTTTGGGATCTAATACCTAGACAAAAGAAGAACATTATTGGAACCAAGTGGGTTTTCAGAAACCAGCTAAATGAAAAAGGTGATGTGGTCAGAGACAAGGGAAGACTTGTTGCACAAGCCTACAGTCATCAAGATGGCATTGAATACATTGAGACATTTGCTCCAGTGGTCAGGTTAGAAGCTATTTGTATCATACATTATTTTGCTGCAAATAATAACCTTACATTATTTCAAATGGATGTTAAAAGTGTTTTTCTAAATGGTTATATAAGTGAAGAAGTCTATGTTAAACAACTCCCAAGTTTTGAAAGTTCTGAATTTTCAAAACATGCTTTTAAACTAGGGAAATCTATGTCTGGTCTAAAACAAGCACCTAGGGCATGTATGATAGACTTAGTAACTTCTTGCTTAAAAATAACTTTGAAAGAGGACAAGTAGATAATACACTTTTTAGAAAATCAATAGTATATGATATTCTTATTATTCAAATTTATGTTAATGACATTATTTTTTGATCTACTAATGACATTCTTTGCCAATAATTTTTTAAATTGACGCAACTTGAATTTCAAATGAGTAGGATGGGAGAACCCAACTTGTTCACTTGAAAAAGATGAATCAAGCCAAAAAGTTGACCAGAAAACCTATAGAGAAATTATAGGATCACTTTTTTTCCTCACCGCTTCTAGACCAAATATCACGTTTAGTGTGTGTGTATGTGCAAGATTTCAAGCTGACCCTAGGGAATCACATTTAATTGTTGTTAAGAGAATCCTTAGATACCTCATAGGCACTACCAACATTACCTTGTTCTACAAGAAATCTTCTAAGTACAAACTAAGTGGGTATTGTGATTCTGATTATGTTGGAGATAAACTTGAGAGAAAAAGAACAAGTGGAAAATGCACCATTCTCAGTGACAACTTAATCTCTCGGTCAAGTTAGAGACAAAGCACAATTGTCATGTCAATAGCAGAGGTTGAGTACATTTCAGCAGCTGGCTGCAGTTCTCAACTACTTTGGATGAAGCATCAACTTGAAGACTACAAAATCCTAGAATCCAACATTTGCATCTATTGTGATAACACTTCTGCCATTTTCCTAACCAAAAACCATATACTTCATTCTAGAGCAAAACACATAGAAATCAAACACCACCTCATTAGGGAATGTGTTCAAAAATGAGTACTAAACTTTCAGTTTTTACACACTGAACACCAGAGGACTAACAAATTCACTAAACCACTAGCTAAAGATAGGTTCAATATCATCAACAAAAACCTAAACCTTATCATCATACCTGACTGATGTTGTGATAATTTCAAAGTAGTCTAGCTTTACATTAGTTTTTATATTTTCTTGTAATATAATATATTCATATTATTCAAAAAAAAAAAGCAAGTTTTACTTTCAAGTCTTTTTGTCTAATGACAAAAGCAGGAGAAAGATATTTGATAAAGTGGGGAGAAAATGATACTTAGACTTAGGGGAGCCCTAAATTAGGGGGAGTCAAAGAAAAATAAAGACAAGTTGTTATAAAAAATACAAGTTTTGTCATCATCACAAATGAGGAGATTGTTGGAATCAAGTTGGTTTTATACTTAGAGTTTTGATGATAACAAAAGTATTTTATGAGAACAATATATTTGACTTCAAAAAGTATGAAATAAGATTCCTGTTTTTAAGAAAAATATAAAATAAGATTTGATTCAAATTTATAATTGAAGAAAATCTAAAATAAGATTTGATTCAGATTTATAAATTGAAGAAAATCAAAAATAAGATTTGATTCAGATTTATGATTGCATAAAATCTAAAAGGAGATTTGAAGAAGAATATAAAAGGAGATTCAGATTTATGATTGCATAAAATCTAAAAGGATATTTATAATTGAAGATAGTCTATGACCAATTTGAAAATAAGATATGGTCAAGATTTGAAGAAGATTTGATCAAGATTTATCTACAACAAATATGAATAGAATCAATCTGAAGAATTTACAAACTCAATCTCAACAAAATACAAACATAGTCAATCTGAAGAATTTACAAACACAATATGACCAAAATATGAACAAAATCAATCTAGAAGAACTGCTCAGATTAGATTCATAAATAAAGAACTTGCTAAAGAACATATTATCTAAAAAACATCTTGTTCAAAATTATTTTTGAATAAGATCATTGTTGACCAAGCTAGGAATGAAGATACAATTTAGAATTAAACAAGGACTAAAATGAAGCCCTAATTTTAACTATAACTAGATACTCAAGGCTGAAGAAGAAGATCATCGAAAATCAGAAAAGAGGAGAATAACTCAAAGCTCAAAATTCCAAAGTTATTTTTTAGAGTTCATAGAGAGAAACACTTGTTCATGTTGTAATTAAAAATCACTAGAAGGGGGGTTGAATAGGGATTTTGGTGTTTAAAAATATTTTAACGAGTTTTTTGAATTTCTGTCCTCTCTGAGAGGATGCGAACTGGAGGATGGAAATTCAAACTTTTAATCAAGAACAGAATAAATGCAAGAAGAGTATAATGAGGTAGACACACAACTTTTATACTGGTTTACCCAAAAATGGCTACGTCCAGTCCTCACACACTTGTGAGATTTCACTAACGATCAATCAGATCAACCTCTCACAGAGGTTGATTACACTTTGTGTATTCTCAAGCTTCACCAAGCTTACAACCTTGTTTCTTACAAGTTTCAAATATTGTCAAGTACAACTTACTTGAAAATTACAGTGTGATTTGAGTATGATTTCTTTCTCTTTACTTAAACACTTTCTAAAAAGATATTTCAAAGATCTAGTGTATGATTGTAGAAAGTATAAAGAGAGGATGGAAGTTGCTCTTGATAGCTTTAAGAAACTTGCTCTTTTTATGCAATGATGTTCTATCTTGAACTGAAGAGATCACTTCCATTTATAGAGTTTATGAACCTCTATCCATGAGCAAAAGGATTTTGATGACCGTTGGAGACTTGAGCAATTGTCCAAGGTTCTTGTTCTGATTTACAATAATGCCATTCAGATGTCCTTGCTAATATGAGCTCAGGAGGATGAGTTTGAGGATCAACCTCATACTGAAGTTCTAACCTCCCTTGAGATACGGACTTGAGATTACTTTATCCCTTTTGTTTTTCCAATGCTGTCTAGGTGCAGTCTTTTCAAGATAGGTGTCAGCTTTCTCATTTTTACTGTTCCCAAGGTAAGAGGATGAATATTGATATGCTTATCATCCTCTTATCATTAACCTTAGTCTTGTATCCTCCTTTTCTTGAACTATTTCTCTCATAATTGTTTGTCCTCAATATTATGTTCTTATTACTTTGACTTGGATCCATTGATTCTGAGATACCATATATTTTCTTCTAACAAGGTTCGTCCTCATTGATGATTTGTCCTCTTGCATGTCTGTCATCCAGTTCATCCTCTTGTTCAAAAAACATGTTGGATTACATCAAAATCTTCTTCTTTTTATTGAGATGATGCCTAACCTGTTTCTTAATTTGAATACACTCAAGAGCACATATTAGTCATTAAACACAATCATAATCATTAAATAATTTTGTTATCATTAAAACTATTTGAGAGAGATTTTGTCTCAACAGTTCAATTCAGAAATATTTTCTAAGTGTTTTTTCTTAGAGTGTGAGAGTTATTATTATTATCAGCTTTGTTAGAAACAAACACTTAAAGTTCCAATCTTTTGTATCCAACCCGATAATGGTTTAGTTCCTTTAATAATCTGGGGTTGTCAGGTTGTTAGGAGAAGACTTGGCTTGGACGGTCAGGTGCTTTGTAATTCAAGGTATTTGAATTAATGGACTAAAGCCTTCTGAATGAGAAGATTGGATGTAGCCAAGTTAGTAGTGAACTAGGAAAAATCTATGTGTCATATTATTTAGGCTTTCATTGTTTGCTGCCTCTGAACTTGATTGCTTATACTCCAAGTAAGTCATCAAAAATCAACCAGTGTTCATCAAATTAGAAAAAAGTTATAAACTTTGTCAAACACAATTCAATCTCGTTTCTCGTGTTTGCACCTTCAATATTTTAAGTTGATAGTAGTGTGATTTAGTGAAATAACATAATGATAAAATATTAAGGTAATGAAATCACACAAAGGAAATATCTTGGTTCACCCAATGTAGGCTAATTTAGTTATCCCAACTAGTGAGGTTTTCACTAGTAAGTTGAGCAATGTCTCAACTAAAATTTTTTCCACTAGTCAACACTTGACTATACACTTGAATTTTCTTAGCTTCTACAGACATACAAAAATCACTCAAGTTTTTTCTCAACTAGACAAACTTGATGACGTTTACAACAAATCACTCAACTTTGCTCTGAACTAGGTAAACTTCATTATGCTTACAACAAAATGATAATGATGATTTGTTTGGATCTGATCGCAACATTATTGATATAGGTTGAACTAAGAACACACTCAAATGTTTGACACACTCAAATGTTTGATCTTAAAATCTATTACCAAGAGCAGTATTTTCTTAGTAATTAAAGAGAACTTTGATGTCTTTACATTTAAGAAAGTATATTATGATTGATTGTAGTCTCTTAGATATTGCAATTTGAAGCACCTTCTATTTATAGTCTTGGCAAGGCTCCTTGTTGTTGTAAAGACACGTATAAGCATTAGATACATGTCCCAAGGTGTTATATTATAGCAAGTAGCTTGAACGTCCTCTACAATCTAGGTAAACATTCTCTTCATTCTAAGAAATCATCCTCTTCTTTGAGGATGTTAATGATTGTCCTCAACTTGTATGAAGATGACTTTATCTATATGAAGACATCATCTTTTTTATGAAGATGATAAATAAGTTTGATCATTCTCTTGATAGCTTGTGACAGCCAATAATGAGTTGTAAAGTAAGGTGAATGAGCTTAAAATGAGCTATCCATTTTACTTGCACTGTAGAACATTCTCTTCTGATTGTCCTCATGTTTGAATATTCTCAAACTATGATTGATCTTTTGAACATAAAATTTATTCCAATTTGTTTAATTGAAATTTGAACATCAAATTTATTCCAATATTTGTTTAATTGAAATTTGAACATAAAATTTAACCAATATTAAGAAGAAAAAAATTATGAACAACTTTAGTTTGAAAAATCACCAGATGGTTCCAAGGATAAGTTAAAAGCTCAAACTGAGTTTGATGATGAATTGCTCATAGAAAGCATGTGGACCACAATGTATATCTCATTTAGAATCTTTTGTTTGGAGAAAAGCCAAGCTCTACTATGATGGCTCATGTTGGTTTAGTTGGTCAACCTCATGTGGATGATTGGGATTGTCTTAGAATGCTTTGTAATAAAAATATTAATTAACATATATATGTTGGTCGTTGGTGTCATACATGGTGACTTATATAAGTGCTTTCTAACACTATTTTATCATGTAGAAAAAAAAACATATGACCATCATTGTGGTGTATTATCACATTATGGATTAAAATACATGCAAATATTTGCTAACATGTGCAATGATAGTATTTCCAAGAAGCAAATGATTGCAGCGAACATCTCAAGTTTGTCCCGAGAAAAATGGTGTTCCTTAAATTTCCTCCTCAAGGATGAAATAAAAATAATTATTGATAAAACGGTCGTATTTCAATTATATGAAACTATGTACCGATCTTATTTGTATTGTATTATTATTGTAAAAGTTACGATGTAAACTCTTTTGAGAGAATATAATGGAAAAGCAGGTGTGTTTTGCAAATGTTTTTCTTAATTCATGGGAAAGAAATAGCCCATCACCTATTTTACATATGAGAATTTCTTTATTGATCAGTTTAGCCCATTTCCTTTTGTCCATTGCTAGGTCAACCTTTTGCCCAACACAATCGAATTAATATGGCCCAATATTGGTTAATGGTGTTCGTGGTTCGTAAACTGAATCAAACTATATTAATGATTTAATTAGATTCTTAAAATGTGAGGGGAATTTCCAAAATATATTTGAAATTCTCTCAGAGCTACAATAATGTAGCAAAATTAAATCACTTAATGTATCACTTGGTCAAGTGGCTCCAATGCTTGTGTTTAATTCAAACCAATGCATATGTTAAGGTACCAAAGGTTACAACCTTTTTCAAGAGTTGTTTTCTTTCACCAATTAGTATGAGTTTCTCTAAAAAATAGAGATACTTTGGAGGCAGAAAGAAAAAAGACAAAATTCATGTTACATGAGTCAAAATTATGTCAAAAATATATCTAAGTCATTTCTTCTTTTCTCTAGTTCACGAGAGTAAATGAAGGAACTTTATTCTGTAAAATATCATTGATCAATAGGCTTGATGTGAATGTACAATTCACTTCAAGGATTCCAAATTATCCTAAGTATCCTGAAGGGGATTCGTCGGTTAACCTGTTTACATCCAATATATATAGATTAGTGAGGAGAATAGAACCTAAAGCTTAGTGTGATACACACGCTTTGGAATTTATGGTGCAACTTTTATTGTCGTCAATTTCATCATCTTCTTGTTTAAGATTTGCAGCATACTCCCTACAAAAGATCCAACAATCTTTAGGTTCAATTTTCGATTATCAAATTTATTTATAACTGCAACTTTTAAAGAAGATGAACTTTCTTGACCATGGTGAAAGGTACACATTTAATTTATATAAACATATATGATATGTTTGAAGTTCTAAATTCATATGTGGCTCTCCAAAGTAATTATATTTGTTTATGTTAAATTTAACATGTGGTTAGACTGATATGCATGATTTAGAATATATTCAAGTATGTGAGTTTAATATGGTTTATGCATGAATTTTGTTTGTTTGGATTTTAAAAATCACACGAAAATTCATGGTTGGGCACCGGATGTTATTTAGTGTTAATACATTTATATATTACATTCATGTTTGAAATGCATATATAATAAATTTATCTATTTGGATGCATATATAATAATATGGAGATAGGATGTAGAAATTAATTATATGGAATTAGAGATAATATGTTTTCATGAAATTTTTGTTTGTCTATGGTTGATGTTTTTAGACTAAGAACAAAAATTTATGATTGACCACTGAAAGAAAGTTCATATATAATTTTGGTCTCTTAAATCTCGAAAAGTAATAATATGTATGATTTAAGATGCATATTTAATACATTAATTTATTTAAAGTAGTGTAAATAAATTGCTATAAATATCAATTGTATGTCTCAAATCTCAATATAGTGATGCTTCATGTGATAAGTTATTAAGTCTAGAATTGATTAAATCATATTATATGTGGATGATAGTATGAAAGTACTTGTCAATTTCTTGCTTATTTTGATATTAAAAATAATTTGGATATATATTTTAAAATTATTGTAAGTTGACAAATGTTCATGGAAGAAAATAATAAAAAATCTTAATGATTTTATTCATAGTTTATTTTCTATAGTGATACTTATTTGGATTTACCATAGAACACATTTAAATATGAAACTTGAATTAACAAATAGAATTTATGATGCATGTATTAGTTATAGTATAACTTTGATGAAATGGTTTCTTTAATATAAATGAAATGAATTCTTATTTGTTAAGAAGTAGATGATTTACATATTTGGACCCACCTTACGATATTTGATTATGAGAAATTGTTATGATCATGTTTTGTTAGCTTATGGCAATATATATTTAATGCATTCAATGTATTATATCTTGGACTTGGATATATTGAAAAGAGAATTAGAATTTTAAATTGAGATGCTTATTAATTGCATGTGGTACAATGTGAAGAGATTAAATGGCAAAAGTGTCTTGGTTTGGTGATAGTTCGTCAACACTATCAAGAATATAAAAGGTAATCGGATGCTTGGTGTAAGTCATGACTTGTACCAGACCTGATATAACATATGTTGTTGGAAGACTAAGTCGCTATACAAGCAATCTAAGTAAATAACATTGGCATGCTATTAATAAAATATTAAAATATTTGAAAGGAACAATTAACTATATTTTAATCTATAGTGGATATCTTTCAGTTTTGGAATGATATATAGATGTCAGTTGGTTAAATCATGTTGAGGATCATGCTTTCACAAGTGGGTGGATCTTCAATCTTGGTGGAGGTGTAGTTTTTTGGGGTTCAAAGAAACAAACTTTCATTTTCGACACCACCATGGCTACAAAATTTATTGCTCTAGCTGCAGATAGTAAAGAAGCCGAATGGCTAAGAGATTTGTTGTATGAGATACCAATGTGGCCAAAGCCAATGACACCAATATCCATACATTGTGATAGTCAATACACACTATCAAAAGCATACTCAAGTATATAATAGAAAATCTATACATATTGATTTAAGACACAACTATGTAAAGGATTTAATGGAGTGATATACATAGTCTTTGTAAGAACTGAAAAGGATCTTTCAGATCATTTGACGAAAGGACTGACAAAGGACATGGTGTTGAAGACATCATTAGGGATGTGATACAAGTTCATATATAAATAATCACCAATGGTGGAAACGATCAACTCACACTTGAGTAACATCAAGTCTTGAGTTCAATGATGAAAGTATACTATTAGAGTGATTGAAGTACTTGACAATAGATACATCCCAATGGGTAAAAATACTTGGACCATAAAATAAAAGTGGTAGGATGGGGTCTCCTCTTAATGGACATATAGCATATATATGTTGGAATGTATAATTATGAATGCATTTCTGATATAGTCTACCTATATGAGAATGAAGTGAGCCGCTTCATTGAGTTCAAGGGCTTGACTCTTAAATTCTCATGAAAAGGATATGAGACACAGAGCACTATCAAATGTGTCATCTTTATAATTTGATCAATTGTATCGAGATTTCATGTGTGAGTTATGCGCACGTGTTCTAATGAATGGTTGGTTCAAAGCTTGTCTACCAATCTATTCGAGGATGAGTGAAAACCTAATTTACTAAATAATCGTTAAAATCGTAAGATACCTATATCTAAACCATGAGATTTCCAGAATAACGGATTTAGATATATTTTGAAAATGGTGGGGGATTGTGAGGGGAATTTCCAAAATATATTTGGAATTCTCTAATAGCTATATTAATGTAGCAAAATTAAATAACTTAATGTATCACTTGGTCAACTGGCTCCAATGCTTGGGTTTAATTCAAACCAATGCATCTGTTAAGTTACCAAATGTTACAATCTTTTTCAAGAGTTGTTTTCTTTCATCAATTGGTATGAGTTTCTCTATAAATAGAGATACTTTAGAGGTAGAAAGAAAAAAAGACAAAATTCATGTTACATGTGTCAAAATTATATCAAAAATATTTCTAAGTCATTTCTTCTTTTCTCTAGTGCACGAGAGTAAATGAAGGAACTTTATTCTGTAAAATATCATTGATCGATAGGCTTGATGTGAATGTGCAATTCACTTCAAGGATTCCAAAGTATCCTGAAGGGGATTCACCGGTTAACTCGTTTACATCTAATATATATATATATATATATATATATATATATATATATATATATATATATTGGTGGGGACGAATCGAACCTAAAATTTAGTGTGATACACACGCTTTGGAATTTATGGTGCAATTTTCATCGTCATCAATTTTATCATCTTCTTGTTTAAAATTTGCAGCATACCCCCAACAAAAGATCCAATATTAATTTCTCAAACTAGTAGTACAATTGAGTTCTAATCTGATTCAAAACAGGTTTATAGTTTCAAACCAGTTTAATTCATTTGAATCGGTTTTCCTATTAGAACTCAATTATTTTTGAATTGGTTTTCAAACAAATTTTTTAGCGATTTATTTTAAAATTGGGTTTTAGTGAATTTTTCTAAATTCCACATTTGTGAAATTTATAGTTTAGATTACATTAAATTAATTTTGGAGCTTATTGATTATTTCAAACTAAGATTGAACTTTTGAATTATTTTTCCATTTGTGAAAATTTTAGGGGAATAAGAGATTTAAGATTCCCTACGCGTACTTGGTTAATTAGATTTCTGATTTTGAACCTACACATTTTTTATTGAATCAAAAATATTTGTTACATAATATAAAACTAAAAAACCAAAAGACAAAGTACTTGGTAAGGAATTTTATGTCTCTAAATCTCTTGAATATTTTGAAGTAGAAATGTCAATTATAAAGAAGGGGGTTTGAATTATAATTGCCCCTTTTAAAAATTCTGGTTTGAAACTAAAAGTTTTACTCAAGATTGATCTTGGTAATATGAAGAACGATCTTGGTTAGTGTAAAAACAGCAATATTAATTTTATCAATGTAAAAACTGATTGCAATGCTTGTAATAAATAGAGATAGAGATAGAGAGATTACTCAAGCATATATCCTGGTTCACCCAAACTTGGACTACGTCCAGTCCTCACAAATGTGAGATTCTCCACTAAGTGCTCAAGCCAAGATTGTTCTTGGTTGTTACACAACTTTTCGTAGATCAATCTTGATCTTTACACAATTTCCACCTTTCTACTTTAGAAAGGATTTCCACAGATTTATCTTAACCTATTTCAGAAAGGATTTCACGAACTACCTTTTACAACATAAAAGGATTTTCACACACTTCTCAAGCTATGATAATACAATAGCCTTGAGTAACAAAGTAATGATTATGAAGATGTTTAGAATCTGAATATTACTCAACTCTTGTTTGAGAAATAGATTATGTAATTTAAAACTCAGTTGGTACTGATTGTAACACAACACAAAGAAAAGGATTTGCAAGCTAAAGAATGATATTTGAGAGAGCTTGAATATGAATGTATGATTGATGCTTTGCTTGACACTTTGAGTTGTGTTTTGTTCTTCATCTTGATGTTGTATTTATAAGCTTCAAGAGTGGTTAGGATAGCTCATGTATCCGTTGAGATGAAACCAGTTGTCATAAGACAGTGAGTAGACTGAAGCAGACCAAAAGCAAGAGTGAACAAGCTGAATCCAAGAGCATTCTTGCAATCCAGGATCGATCCTCAGTTTAGTTAAATGTGATCTGACTTGTACTCGATCTAGTAACTTTTCTTAAGTGACTTGCTTGCTGGAGTCAGTGTGCAGGTTTTGATTTGAAAGTACAACTGTAGTGTACTTTACAGCATGTACCATTGTACTTGCATTTGTTCCAAATGAAGAATGATCTTGCTTTTATATTTCTTCATGAAGCTTGTCTTGATTCTTCGAATTCTTGACTGATTCTGTTTTAGACCTTTCCTTGCTTATTCTTAATAAAGATATGAGATTAATAAGGCTTCTAGAATGCAATCTTTTACACAGGACTGATCATTTTTTATTCTGATGGAAGTGAAGATCAATCTTTGTTTTACAGACGTATGACAGGATTGCTCTTCGTTTTGCTGTTTTTACTTTCTTTGATTTTAATGAGATCTGTTTTGAATTGCTTGGTACCTATCTTGTTTTAACACACTCAAATACACAAGTTAAATACCAAAACACTTAGAATCATAATTATAATTCTTAATTAACCTTTTGTTTAATTATCATCAAAATATTTAATTAGAGATTTTATCTTAACATATTTATTATATAACATGTCTTTTTTTTACTGAATTATATGTCATTTTAAAATTATAATTTAGTAAAATATAATAGTTAATTCCAAAAATCAAATTACAACTCGCCAAAATGTCTAATAATTTTGTTTTCATTGATAATGTATTTGATGTTTGGAAACAATCAAATCAAATTATGATTTCTCTCAAGGAGATTTGGTCGGCATTTTTTATTTGCAATTGTTCTACGGGAATAACTTTATAGCTATTTACCACCTCCTTGTTTTGCTTCTTCAGTTCTTTTATACTTATGCGAAATATTATTTTAATTTTCTTACACATCTCGTTGATTATTTTATCGTCTCAAATTTTGCTTAGGCAGCCTCTTCCTCCTTTGACAAATTTTTTTCTCTAGTTATTCAATATGAACATCAATACAATTTTCCTTATCTAGCTAGCCGGTGCTAGTTTTAGAGGTCCTCAAGGTCGAAGCAAGAGAGGGGAGGGCTTACTTTTCTCTTTTAAATTACAAACACTACAAAGTGTTTTTTTTTAAGTCAATTAAGTGTGATGGAAGTATTATGTGATTATTTATCATGTTGTTTTTTAATTTTTTTTAAGTTTAATTGCAGTTTTAGTCTTCTTATTTTTACAGATTCACGAAACTGATCTCTCTATTTTAAAAATCAACAGTTTTGATCTCTCACATTTTTTAACTAAAAATTAATGGCGTGAGATACTTTAAATAACGTCAAATTTTTCATATTTTTAATTTAGTTAATGGCATATAAAAAAATTTTGCATCTAGATTATTCTATATCATAGAATTATATGTCACGTCATTAAAAATATGTCAAATCTTTATTTTTTTTAGTTCAAAAATATGAGGAAATGATCAAAATTGTCGACTTTTTTTTATAATAAAGGGACTAATTCCGTAAATTAGTTATAGAGAGATCAAATCTAACATTAAGCCTTTTTATTATTATTTATTTGTGTACTCCCTAGTCTACATCATGAATAGTAAATGGTATCACATGCACAAGAAGTAGAGGTGAAGGTTCATTCCATTGACATATATTTACCTTTCTATATGAGGAGTGTGATATATGTGATCTTTTGATTATATTGTTTTTTTTCCTATCCGCTACTAGCTATTATACCCATAAGTGGAGAATTATTCTCTCATCCATGTTGTGATTGCTCTTCATGCATCCCAGCAAACCCCTGGTTGGGATGGGTAGACACACCACTTCACTATCTTCCCCCACCCCAAAAAAAGACAAGTTGTATGCGAGAGTTTTCCTTCATATGATTGGAATCATTCTCATATGCCTTGAGAGACATCATTTCCGGGAAACGAGGTTTGGCTGCAACAACAGGGAATTATGACAAATAAAATCAGACACTTAATTAGCTAAATTTGCACACAAATGGAATGTGGTGGAAATTTTTTTAATCTTATAAATATGGATTTAAAAATATCATTAAAAAATATATGAACTTAATAGTAGATAGAGACTAAAACTACTTGTAAGATAATTTTGTAGACGTTAAAATGTGTCATTGTTTTTATTTGAACAAAAAATAGAATTTTGTAATTTTATAAAGACTAAAAATATATTTAACACTTTTATTATAACATCAAATTTACTTATTAAATATAATTTTGAAGTTTCTTAAAAAAATATATCAAAATAATTATATTATATTTACTACATATGTTTAATTTAAACCTATATACAACTATTTTATAGGAACTATGTATACTTTTCAATAGAAAAATTGTTAACTTCTTTAAAGAAAAAATTATCATTTTTCACTCAAGCCATCAAAAAAAAAGGAAGGTTCCAACATATTAATCATATGTCCGTGAATAGAGGTGAGAATAGATTAGACTATTTTGAGATTTATAAGGTTTAATTAAGTCTTAGCCTATTTTAAATAATTTATGCATGAGTTCTGTCTGCTGCCTATTATAGGCTCATTTTAAAGATGTGTCTTGACTTTTTTTAAATGCATAATGAAGTTTTAAAATACAATTCGTAGCCTATTTGACATTAAGTTCTAAGCACACTAATATGCAAAGTAAATAGACCGAATCCTATAAATAGTTTGTGTATTCTTTGTTTTTAAAATCTGAAAATACAAAATGGGAAAAAAATTAATAATTAAAATGATGAAATGATTAATGCAAGATATAAGGAATCAGATTAATACATATTTCAAATTTTCTACTTATTTGATTTTGATTTTTTTTTAAATGATTTGATTTGATTTTGATAAAATAAAATTATTATTTAATTTGATGGTTATATATATACCCCTCTTAATGTTATAGCGTATCAACTTATATAATTTTGACAATTCTTATTAAAAAAATGGAGCGAATGATCAGGTTTTGGGTTGTTGCAGTAATAGTGAAAGTATGCATGAGTGTGCGTGTTTTGCACAACCAAGTTGAAGAAGAGACAGGGACAGGGGTAAAATGGGGTTTCCTAGTTGCTGATTCTAAAGATTATGTAAACTATAGACACCAAGCTGATGTATCTCATGCCTATCAAGTATTAAAAAGTGGTAGTCTTAAAGATGAAAATATAAATGTTATGATGTATGATGATATTGCCTATAATATAGAAAATCCATTCCCTGGCACTATAATAAATCAACCAGATGGGCCAAATGTTTACTATGGTGTTCCCAAGGTACACATTCCTTATTTATTCGCAAGGTACACATTTTATATTTATTTATTTATTTATTTATTTATTTATTTTTAAAACTGAAATATTTTTATCAGGATTATACAGGATACGATGCAACTCTAGAAAAAATTTACGCAGTGCTTAAAGGCAACAAAAGTGCTGATAAGGGAGGTAGTGGTAAGGTGCTCGATAGTAAGCCAGAAGATACCGTTTTCATTTACATTACTAGTCATGGTAACATAGGGACAATAGGTTAGTAACATATCTGTTCATTTTTCCTAAAATTTTCAATGCATATGATTAATAATTAATTACCTTTATTTAATTTTCTGTAATTCTTGTTCTCAATTATCGTTTTTATTCCTTGCATGTATTTGTGTCTATCAAAACTACTTATATATTGGATCATTGATCACCACTACATAAATTAATTAAAAATATATCTTTTATAATTTAGCTAATTATATTTTTATTGCTCTACTTATGTTTTTGGAAAATATTTTATTGTTCTAGAGGAAACACGTTTTAGATAATGCAATTTACTCCAATTTATACTCTCAAGAAGAAGAATTTGGTAGATTTTTGTGTTTTTGAGGGTGGGAAGCATCCACTCTCTACTTCTACATAATATATTTTACCTCTCTACATCTTGATATTTGGAATATGTAGTTTTTGTAATGTAAGTTTAGCATTTATTTATGATACATAGTTTATTTTGTTTATTTTATTTTTTAAATGCATATCTTTATAAAGGAAAACACTTGAGGTGGTAGTTCGGTGGTAAATGCTTAGCTTTATAATGCGAATTATTTTTATGGATGGTAAATAGGGGTGTGCAAAAAATGTAGTTAATTGGACGGCATTCATAAACCGGATTGCACTGCACCAGAAAAGTCCAAACCAATTAAATGGTTTATGAACTGCACCATATATTTTAAAAAGTCCAGTTAACTAAACTCCTTTTAAAAAACCGGTTTGAACCACTTTCAAACCTTTTTGTATTCAATATCATAAAACTATTTTTAAAAATCCTAAAACAACAAAACTAAAAAGTATCTACTGACGCTTTGCCCTTATTGAATCAGAGACCAGTTCCAGACGCACTGCACTCATCTCATCGGAGTTCTTCGTCGGCCACTATATACTGTCTCAAAAGTTCAGGTTTTCATATTACTTTTTCAATTTTTAATTTCTTTTTTTGGTATTTTCCATCCCCATGCGCCACGATGTGATTCCACCTCGATTAAAGGCGACACATCAGAGAATTGCTTCGTAACAGATATCTACTTTGCATCACGTTTCCGCGATTGTGCGTTAAATTGCCACGATTAACAATATAGCTATAAAGCGATTCAATTGTCGCGATTTTTATTTTTAATTGTTAATCTGTATCAATTAAGCAAGCAAAGATAATTTTACTTGATTTCTCAGTTTATGGATTCATCTGCCTAGTTTGATTCTATCCACGTTAACTGTGCCGTTTTTTAGACAATTTCACTGTTAATTTGTGTTTTATTGTTTTTGGTTCAAATTGGTTTTAATAAAAACCAGTTTCAAACCGGTTCAAACATACAAAATTGGTTTATAATTATAAACCGGTTTTAAACCGGTTTAGAACTGAACTGTAACTGGTTCAAAAAATAACTGGTTTTTTTTAAAGTGGTTTTTAAAAACTGAACTGCACTATTAATGTGGTGCAATTCAATTTGATTTTTGAACTATGCACACTCCTAATGGTAAAGATATTATTATTTGATCAGGAGTGCCAGATGGCAAAGATATATGGGCCGACGAGTTCATTAATTCATTGAAAACCAAAAATTACAATAAAATGGTATGTTTCCTTGAATAAAATTCATTTCATCTATATTTAAAAGAACTTTCATACGAAACAAATTTTGTAGAGAATAAAAAAAAATTAAGGTTATATCAAAGAAATACTTTTAATTGAAGTTAGTCAATGCATTGATTGTATTATTTAATTTAATGGAATAAAGGCGATATATATATAGAATCATGTAGAGCTGGGACCATGTTTGAAGGGCTTCTTGGAATTGATGTAAATATTTATGCAACCACAGCTTCTAATGCAAATGAGAATAGTTTTGCATTTTACTGTCCAAATAGGATAAGTCCTCCATCGCCATGCGTATACAGTTTGTTTGGGTGATTTGTACAGCATTTCTTGGTTGGAAGACAGGTATGGTTCACTGATTAAATAGTTTTTTTTTTAGCTTTAATTTTTTTGAATCATAGGAACTGTTAGATTAGGGGAGAAAAACATTTTGTCTCTAAACAATACTATCCTCCCTTTCCAGTTAACGCCTCTTTATAACATCACTTATAAATAGATATTACATATTTTGGATTTTTATTTATGAACCAGTGACAAAAATGATAGGACAATCGAAACTTTGCATCAACAATATGAAACCGTAAGTCGTTGAATCAACTGTATACATACATGTGTGAACATAATCTCAATTCAATATTAAATACTTGCAATTAATGTACAAATTTGGGATAGAACACTTTTTACTAAACAACGCAGTAGCTCTCATGTGACGCAATATGGAAATATAATTATGGACAAGGATGTACTTGATACATATCTTGGTGCTAAACCAACTGGAGCTAATGATAACTACCATTTCAATAGAACTACAACTCATGAGCATTCCAATAAACGGTTTAATATGACAACAAGATTGGTCAGCCAACAAGATGCTCATTTACTTTATCTGAAGCTTAAGGTTATTCTCATTTCGATCTCTTATTAGGATCTGAATCCTTTACAGTCAGTTTCACGATGTAACCTATTGTAGACCATTATATTATCTTTCTTAACCTAAAGATCTACAATAAGAAACATTGTAAAGCCGAATGTAGAGTATTCAAAATCATCTTATTGTTTATATGTGTTGATATATAGGTTCAAGTACTATAAACATTCATTATATTTACCATTTTCCCTACGTTTAATTAAATTTGAACATAAAATTTATTCCAATATTAAGAAGACAAATTTTTTTTATGAATAATTTTAGTTGGAAAAGGCACCAGATGGTTCCATGGATAAGTTAAAAGCTCAAATTGAGTTAGATGATGAAATTTCGCATAGAAAGCATGAGGACAATAATGTATATCTCATATGGAAACTTTTGTTTGGAGAAGACACAAGCTCTACTATGATGGCAAATCTTCGTTCAGTCGGTCAACCTCTTGTGGATGATTGGGATTGTCTTAGAATGCTTGTAAGAAAAATATTAATTGACATATATATATATATATATATATATAGATGCATGCTAGTCACTGGTCTCGTACATGGTAACTTGCATGACTTCTTGCTAACACAATTTTATCATGCAGAAAAAAACATATGACCATCATTGTGGTGTCTTATCACATTATGGATTGAAATATATGCAAGCCTTTGCTAACATGTGCAATAATGGCATTTCCAAGAAGCAAATGATTGCAGCATCATCTCAAGCTTGTCCTATGAAAAACAATGTTTCTTAAATAAATATCCTTTTTATTTGCATTGTATTATTATTGTAAAAGTTACCGTGTAAACTCTTTTAAGAGAACATAATGGAAAAGTATGTGTATTTTGCCAATGTTTTTCTTAATGCCTAGAAAAGAAATAACTCATTACCTATTTTTCATATGAAAATTTATTTATTGACCAATTTAGTCCATTTCTTTTTGTCCCATACTAAGTCAACCTTTTGCCCATCGAATAAATATGGCCACATATTGGTTTTGGTTTGGGGTGTTTGTGGTTCATAAACTAAATTAAATTGTACTATATTAATGATTTAAATCAATCCTTAAAAACTATTTTAGTAAAAACTGATTAATTTCTCAAACTAGTAATTCAGTTCAGTTATGACCCGATTCAAAATAGGTCTAGAGTTTCAAACCAAATTAATTAATTTGAAATGGTTTTCCTATTAACCAGTTTATTTTTGAACTAGTTTTACTACAGATGTTTAATTTAAACGTATATACAACTATTTTTTAGAAACTATATATATTTTTCAACAGAAAAATTGTTAACTTCTTTAAAGAAGAAATTATCATTCTTCGCTCAAATTGTCGAAAAAAGAGAGGAGGGTTCCAACATGATCATACATTGTGAATAGAGGTGAGAATAAATTATGCTATATTGAGATTTACAAAACTTAATTAAGTACTTATTTTAAATGCATAATGAAGTTTTAAAATACAATTCGAAGCCTATTTGACATTAAGTTCTAAGTAATAATATGCAAAGTAAATAGACCGAATCCTATAAATAATTTGTGTATTATTTGTTTTTAAAATCTGAAAATACAAAATGGGAGAAAAAAAATTAATAAGAATTAAAATGATTTTCTACTTATTTGATTTTGATTTTGTTTTTAAATAATGATTTGATTTTGTTTTTGTTTTTAAATGATGATTTGATTTTTTTTTGTTTTTAAATGATGATTTGATTTTGATTTTGTTTTTAAATGATGATTTGATTTGATTTTAATAAAATACGATTATTATTTAACTGGATGGTTATATATATACTCATCATACTGTTATAGCGTATCAACATCTAAAACTTGTAAAATTTTGACAATTCTTATTAAAAGAATGGAGCGAAGGATGAGGTTTTGGGTTGTTGCACTAATAATGATAGTATGCATGAGTATAACAGTGACAAAGTCAAACGGTGTGCGTGTTTTGCACAAGCAACTTCAAGAAGAGACAGGGACAAGGGTAAAATGGGGTTTCTTAGTTGCTGGTTCTAAAGGTTATCGAAATTATAGGCACCAAGATGATGTATGTCATGCCTATCAAGTATTAAAAAGTGGTGGTCTTAAAGATGAAAATATCATTGTTATGATGTATGATGATATCGCCGATCATATAGAAAATCCATTCCCTGGCTTTATAATAAATAGACCAGATGGGCCAAATGTTTATCAGGGCGTTCCTACGGTACATATTTATTTGTATAAGTTTACTATGACACTATATTTTTATTTATTTTAAAAGTGAATTTTTTTATCAGGATTATACAGGAGTGGAGGTAAATAAAGGCAATTTTTACAGGCAACAAAAGTGCTCTTGTGGGAGGTACTGGTAAGGTACTCAATACTAAGCCAGAAAATACCGTTTCCATATACATATCTAGTCATGGTAACAAAGGGTTAATAGGTTAGTAACATCTATTCATTTTTCCTATAATATTTCATTCTTCTATAAGGAATTATTTTTATTGATGGGGAAAATATTATCATTTGATCAGCATTGGCAGATAACAAACATATATTTGCCGACAGGTTCGTAAATTCATTGAAAGTCGTCAATTACAAAAAAATGGTATGTTTCCTTGAATATTCTATATATTGCAAATATCAGTTTCAAAGTGAACAAATTTTGTAAAGAATAAAAAATATATCAAGATCAAAATAAATAAAAATAATTAATGTTATACCAAACAAATACTTTTAATTGAAGTTCGTCAATGAATTGATTGTTTATTTAATTTAATGTAATAAAGGTGGTATACATAGAATCATGTAAAGCTGTGAGCATGTTTGAAGGGCTTCTTGGAGATGATGTTAGTATTTATGCAACCACAACTTCTAATGCAAATGAGAATAGTTTTGCATTTTACTGTCCAAATAAGATAAGTCCTCCATCGCCTGCGTATACAGTTTGCTTGGGTGATTTGTTCAATATTTCTTGGTTGGAAGACAGGTATGGTTCACTGATTCAATATTTTTTTATTCTTTAATTTTTTTCTATAGACAGACACCACATAAAAACTCACAATTCTCACTCTCAATAGTTTCTTTTTATTGCATTTTGAGATTTCCAACGCTCTTAGGAAAAAACTAAGAGTTTGAGTACATGTATAAACATATTATACTATCCAAATAATCGTCAACAATCCTCCATTTTCTATTGAACCCCTCTTTATAACATCACATATAAATAGATATTACATATTTTGAGTTTTTATTTATGAAACAGTGACCAAAGTGATAGGACAACCAAAACTTTGCGACAACAATATAATGATGTAAGTCGTTCAATCAACTATATACATACATATGTGAACATAATGTCAATTCAATATTAAATACTTGCAATTAATGTACAGATTTGGTATAGAACATTTTTTACTGATGAAGATATTAGCTCTCACGTGACGCCATATGGAAATATAGCTACGGACATGGATTTACTTGATACATATTTTGGTGCTAAACCAATTGGAGCTAATGATAACTACCATTTCAATAGAACTACAACTCATGAGCATTCCAATAAACGATTTAATACAACAACAAGATTGGTCAGCCAACAAGATGCTCATTTACATTATCTGAAGCTTAAGGTTATTCTCATTTTGATCTCTTATTGGGATATGGATCATTTACCGTTAGCTTTACGATGTAACCTATTGTAGAACATTAGATTATCCTTCTTAATCTAAAGATCTACAACAAGATAACCTAATGGAATACAACAGGAAACACTGTAAAGCAGAATGTAGAGTATTCAAAATCATGTTATTGCGTGTATGTGTCAATATATAGGTTCAAGTACTACAAACATTCATAATATTTACCATTTTATCTATTTGTTTAATTGAAATTTGAACATAAAATTTATTCCAGTATTGAGAAGACAAATTTTTATGAATAATTTTAGTTGGAAAAGGCACCAGATGGCTCCATGGATAAGTTAAAAGCTCAAATTGAGTTAGATGATGAAATTTCTCATAGAAAACATGATGACCAAAGTGTATATCTCATATGGAAACTTTTGTTTGGAGAAGACACAATATCTACTATGATGGCAGATCTTCGTTCAGCCGGTCAACCTCTTGTCGATGATTGGAATTGTCTTAGAATGCTTGTAAGAAAAATATTAATTGACACACACAAACACACATTTATATATATATATATATATATATATATATATATATATATATATATGTGTGTGTGTGTGTGTGTGTGTGTGCTTGTATAACTGCTTGCTAACACAATTTTATCATGCAGAAAAAAAACATATGAAGATCATTGCGGTGTCTTATCACATTATGGATTGAAATACATGCAAGCCTTTGCTAACATGTTCAATGATGGCATTTCCAAGAAACAAATGATTGCAGCATCATCTCAAGCTTGTCCTGTGAAGAACAATGTTCCTTAAATTTTACGCATATTTTGCCAATGTTTTTCTTAGGTTTTAATATGAGAAATTAGGTTTTCAATTTTAGTCTATATTTCTTTAATCAATTTTTATTAGGTTTTGTAATATTTTTAAACTCTAACTGATTTCTAATTTGAACATTTGTGAAATTTCTGAAGTAGTTTAGGTTTCCATTTCATTTTATATTTCTTTAATCAAAACAATCTTGTTCCTTCTTCATCATCATCATTAGTCTAAAATAGTTCTACTATTAGAAGAAATCTAGAAAAACCTGAAAGTTGGAGAGGTAGAGAGAGACGATGTGGCGAGAGGAAGAGACAGAGCCACTGTCTAGCAGGGCAAGGAAAAGATAGTGAGATACAAGAAACTGAAAATCTAATACACAATGTGAGGAAGAGGGAGAAACACGAGTAAGCAAATGGAGGGACGATGAAGGTCGGATTGTAGTAGTGAACTTAGACAACAATGGGAGGGACGGGAGTGAGAAACTGTGAAAGAAAGTGAGGGAGCAAGAAACTAAATGTTTTTTTTAAACCCTAAAATTTTGAGGGTATTTTAGTAATCTACTTTCATTATTTATTAAAAAAAAATCCTTTTATTATTAGGGGGCATCATAGCTCCTCTCCCCCCCCCCCCCTAAATGTTCTGCCACTGAAGAACAGTGGGATTGACAAAATCGCTATAATGGCACTATAATACTTTTATTGAGCAAAGTATAATTTTTATCAAAATTGAAGTAATTCAATGTGATTGAGCAAATTACCATGTCAATTCAAACAATCACTCAATTTTTTTTCAAATTAACTTAGCAGTTATATTAAGTTTTTTTTTTATTGGGGTACCCTTCTTGTGAAAAAAATAGAGTATCCCTTTTAGTATTTTGTTTTTGACAAAAAAAAATTCTATTTAATAATTGAATTTGTTACATTTATATTTTACAAAAAGATTACAAAGTGAAATTTAAATGTGTTCTTGGTTATCGTATTTTATATTTATTTTATTTTTAAAAGTGAAAATTTTTATCAGAATTATATAGGATACAATGCAACTCTAAAAAAAATTTACGGAATCTATTTATAATGTGATAAGACACCACAATGATCTTATTTTACAGCCTTGAGTATCTATTTATAAATAAAATTATGGCTTCAATTTAGTCCTTTTTAAATTCGGAATTGTATCTTCATTTCTAGTTTGGTCAATAATGATCTTATTCAAAAATAACACTGAACATGTTTTTTGATAATATGTTCTTTAGCCAATTTTTTTTTTTTCTGAATCCAATCTGAGTAGTTCGTCTATATTGATTATGTTTGTATTTTTTTCGTATTGAGTTTGTAAATTCTTCAGATTGATTTTGTACATATTTTGTTCATATTGAGTTTGTAAATTCTTCAGATTGATTATGTTCGTATTCTGTTCAGATTGATTTTGTAAATCCTTCAAATTGATTATGTTCATATTTTGTTCAGATGGAGTTTGTAAATTCTTCATATTGAGTTTGTAAATTCTTTAGATTGAGTTTGTTCATATTTTGTTGTAGATAAACTTTGATCAAATCTTCTTTAAATTTTGACCATATCTTCTTTTCAATTTGGTCAAAGATTTTCTTCAATCATAAATCTGAAACAAATCTTATTTTAGATTTTCTTCAAAAACATTTCATCATATCTTCTTTTCAACTTGGTCAAAGATTTTGTTCAATCATAAATCTGAATCAAATCTTATTTTAAATTTTCTTCAAAAACATTTGATAATATCTTTTTTTCAATTTGGTCAAAGATTTTCTTCAATCATAAATCTGAATCAAATCTTATTTTAGATTTTCTTCAAAAATATGAATCTTCTTTCATACTCTGTGATGTCAAATATATTGTTCTCATATAATACTTTTGTTAACATCAAAACTAATTATAAAACCAACTTCGTTCCAACAATCTCCCCTTTTTTGATGATGACAAAACTGTATTTTTTATAACAACTTTTCTTTTAAATACATTGACTCCCCCTTACATAGCGCTCCCCTTAAGTCTAAGTATTTTTTCTCTCCACATTTTTAAACATTTTTCTCCCCTTATTTTCATAATACAAAAAGACTTGAAAGTGAAATTCGACTTCTTTTTTTAGTTTGCCCTTTTTTTAATTTGTCGTTTTTTAATTGAATGAAAAAAACATAAACATAAACATAAACATAAAACATAAATTATATCCGAAGTATAAAATTAAACTACTCTAAGGTTGGAACAGCATCAGTTAGGAGAAAGAATACGATTTAGGTTTTTCTTGATGAAGTCAAACATATCTTCAACTAGTGGTTTGGTGAATATGTCAGCCCATTAATGTTCGGTGTCTACATACTGGAAGCACACCTTTTTGAACAAAGTCCATAACTAAATGGTGTTTGATTTCTATGTGTTTAGCTCTAGAATGAAGTATAGGATTTTTGGTTAGGCGAATGGCAAAGGTATTGTCACAATAAATAGGAATGTTGGTTTCTATTAGCATATCTTCTTCTGAACAAATTATGAGCATATCTTCTTGTGAACAATATTTTGACCATTCTTGTGAACAATCTTTTGACCATATCTTCTTGTAAATAATATTTTGACCATATCTTCTTATGAACAATATTTTGGTCATATCTTCTTGTGAACAATATTTTGACAATATCTTCTTTTCACTTTGGTAAAAGATTTCCTTCAATTATAATTCTGAATCGTATCTAATTTCATATTGTGACACCCTAAATCCAAATTGAAATAAAAAGTAAAATGCATTAGTTTTAAAAGAGATTCACAGCACTTCTGAATAAAGTATAAAAAAAATTAAAATATAAGACTCAGGACGTCACACTTGCACAAGACGTTTGCATAAAAATTCTTAATTAAAAATTATTTAACATCAAATATAGTTGGGGTTTGTTAAACAATTATTTCTAACATAAAAACATGTTTAGAACTTATTGTACCTCCTCCAATTCTGAATTTGTAACTGTTTAAATGGACAAAAAAAATTCTTGTAACTATTTTCATACTCCTTATGCAATTAGCTTTCGGATCGCATACCCTCCACTTACACGAGAAAACCTTCTGGATACATTTGAGTTTGCACGAACTCACTTTATCAACTCAAAAGGAAACCTCTATGTAGCCCAATTATTTTCCAAGACGTAAATAGAGTTGGAAAATTCTTCTTTTGTACAAATAGTTTTTGAGTCAGTGGTATTTTGTATTCTACTTATTTGCTCATTTTTCTTAAAAATCTGATTGTTGTTAGTTAGAGTATTGTTTTTGCAGACATATTTGATCTCATCTACGATATGGAGGTATAGTGGTTCCCCAAAAGACAGAAGATTGTTCAGCTTCATAGTAGTGTTATTATTGTCTCGTTGGGAGATTTTGAGCTATGTATCGTTTAATAGATAAAAGAATAATGTTTAACATTTAGATTCAGAAATATTTTATGTTGTCCAATTTTTTTTTTAAATACTACCTATTTGAAGTTTCTACATTTGTTTTACTTCTACTCAATTGTACATACACGGGTTGTTTGTGAAAATTCTCAAGTCAAGTTGTATAAAAGTCTCATATTCAAGACATTGAAATTTAAATTTGTCATTTCTTTGACATGTGTAGAATGAAATGAATATCAAATGAAAAAATCATATACATAATTTTCTAACAACACTTTGACAATAAATTTAGATTTTTTCTTTCAGTTTTTCTAATAATATTTTTCTATTAAGAGAGCAACTAGAGTTAAATTAAAATGTTAGTTGCAATCATTTTTACTATGATTAAAACAATACTCATTTTGTCTTGTTATTTTTAATTCTACTTTTCACTTTGTATTCTTCATTTTGTGTCCTTATCTGAATGTGCCAACTTAGATCAATTTCTTGCTCAATCATATTATATATTTTTAATAGAAAATTTAATATATGAATTTAAATTAATAGTGATATAAGACATTAAATTGTAAATCGGTTGACCAAACCTTTAAATATATTTTTAACAGTTTTAAATATTATTCATTCATTAAAATATAACTAAATTTTAAATAATAATTCAATGAGTAATATATGAATTAGTTACAATTACAATCTCCAAAATATTCTACATATTATCAAATGTGTTTTTATAAACCTATATATACATATTAATTATTCAAATTAATTCACTTGAAAAAAAAAACTCTACAAACAAAATTAATAAGTCATTATTTTTGAAATTTTAAAATTTTATTTATAATAATACTAATATATTAAATTCTATGTATTCCCGTGCAACGCGCAAGCCTTTTTCTAGTTATTAATTTGTTACAAAGGATGAGAAAGAGTAAGAGGTTTGTTTGTAAACATCTTAACAAATTAAAACTCATTTATTTATACATGGAAAATGTGACTATAATAACATCTTCTCACCTTTTTAAAGCCTCCGTACGCAAAACACGCTCTTTCAACGTCATTTACGGACTCATTCTCTCCAGGCCTTTATCTCCTTAAAAATAATAATACACAAGAAAACAAATGCTTTTTCCAATAAATTAAAGAAAAACAAAAAAACCTTTAGTAAGAAGGTATAATATAATAAATGGGACCGGGGTGACCGGTCAAAACAACTAGACCTGATTATTTCTCCTCCCTGCTTCTGATCTGGTAATTCATTATTTCTTTGCTTCCATTCTTGAATATAATTTCATCCTTTTTTCCTTAAACATTTTTGTCTTTCAATTTCAATAAATGTGCTGAAAATTCTATGATTTAGATCCATGTAGCTAACTAGCAAGACATAACCATAAACAAATATACCTATACAAGATTTTGCTTATATATAGCACCTTAAAATTTTGGATATATTTCTATCTATTATATATATATATATATATATATATATATATATATATATATATATATATATATATATTCCTTAATTCTGCCAACCTTGTATGCTCAATAGAAATTAATTAAATAAGAAAGAAAAGGGATATTGCAAAGTCTACTCCATCTTAATGTTAGTGGCCAATCACCAAGAAAAATTGTGAACATTAAAATGGCTATTACCATCTTATTATAATATAGATTGAAATAAGGTAAATTTTTTAGAAACAAAACTTAAAGTAAATTAAAAATAGTTTAATATAATAAATTGACATGACATTGAATTGAATGATAAAATATTAAGTACTGTATGAAACAAAACTTTAGGATAGCATAGTGCTAACCAAAAAATTTATTATTATATCTTATAATTATTCTCTGCACTGTAGTGCAGGGTGATATATAGATAGAAGAGAAGAAGATGGAAAGTTCAAAAAGTTTATCAAACTTGAGAAACTACTCTCAAGAAAACACATTAATGAGTACATATGAAAAAGGTGAATCATGTTTAGAAGGTGGCAAAGAAGGACTAAGGAGACATCAACGTACATATTCTGATAGCATGCTATGTGATCAGCAACAAGAAGTAGTACCTTATTGGTTGAATGATTTGCTTGATGACGATGAACCTACAGAGTTAGAAGAAAAGCCTCTTCCATGCAGGACTCATAGACGTTCATCAAGTGACTCCATAACATACTTACATAATAACGCGGTAATAATTGGTGATTCTGAAATCAAGGAACAACCCTCATTTCAACATCATCAATCTAGAACTACTGATTCAAAACGAGGTGGTGCCAAAAGGTATATTATAAATTAAGTCGATGAAAATAATCAGTTAATTTGTTGTATAATTATTATTATAATGATTAATACAGGCATTCAGCTCAACAATATCGGGCCAGGAAAGTTCAATACATTGCTGAACTAGAAAGAGGTATCCAATCTTTACAGGTATTGATGAGTATTGATGAATTTTAAAATTGGTAATAGAAGAAACTTTGCTATCGCGTACACATTAATACTTTCTTGTAGGCAGAAGGATATGAAGTTTCGGCGGAGCTTGAATTTCTTGATCAGCAGAACCTGATATTAGGTATGGAGAACAGGGCCCTCAAACAACGCTTGGACAGTTTATCCCAAGAGCATTTTGTCAAATGTTGTGAGTACAAACTATTCTTAATTATCTTATATGTCCCTTAATTGCTCAAACATTTGCTAATTAATAACTGGTTTTGATTGTGTATGGTGGATGGATGGCACATAAATAATACAGTGGAGCAGGAAATGCTTGAGAGAGAGATCACAAGGCTTCGAAATCTTTATCAACAACAACAACACAAACAGCAGCAGCAGCAGCAAAAGCAACATTATGGTAGGAATCGATCTAAACATCAATTAGATCTCGATTCCTCAATTGCCAAACTTTCTTTGAAGAATAAAGGAACGGAATCGCAGAAAACCAGATAGTTTGATTAGATTGTGAGGTCTCATTCTCAAATATAGTAACAGCCATAGATAGTTTGATTAGATTGTGAGGTCTCATTCTCAAATATAGTAACAGCCATATTCATATATATATATTATCTCTAGTTTACATAGTAGAATGTCCCAAGTATTGTGGAATGGATCGATCTTGTAGAACAAAGTTTATTCAAATTGGCAGCTATCATTAATAAATGCCATGCAAATATGCATTATTGGCAATAGCATATGGTCCCAGTAGGCCAATATGATGTAAAATTCTGTGTGTAAACTCTACATTTGTTTAATAAATTTCATGTTAACCGTCCATTTAAATAGAACCTGTTGTTTAGTTTGAAACACCAGATTGGAGATGTTTAAACGGTTTTTCTTTATATAGATTCTTTTACATACTTTTACTTTCCCTTATCTAGTTGTGTTCAGTATCCATCCTAACCCAAGATCTTGCTACGTTTTCGGAGGAACATTATGTCTGATATAACCACTTCTCTCACTATACTACAAGGTACCAGTTGAAGAGAAATGCTCTCTGATCTATGATTAAAAATAATCACTTTAATAAATAATTTCAAAGGAACTCCATTCTATCAAATATATTACCAAATTCGCTCAGGAAAAAATGGAAAACCAAAATCAGATAGCAATGATACATGAATATATTAATTTTATGTATATAATGTTTATATGGTTATATGATTAATTGATTATCAAACATACTACCAATTTGAGTGCAGTGGTTAAGCGAGATCCATGTAGACCTCCATAACCAGGGTTCAATCCCAGGCAGGGAACTTTTCACATTTTATATATATATTTTGTGTAGCGTCATTAACTCTACCCACACGAGTGACGTAATAAGAAAGCTCCCAAGGCCAAAGCTTAAAATATATTACAAGTTGCCTAAGCCAATTCTTCTGAATTTCAAGACTAGTATCCAAAATTTCCTTCTATACATGTGTTATCTACTCTGTTCAATATGTCCACACCACCACATTCCCGAGTATCACTACAACAACGAAGAACTCATAGAATTGGCAAAGAAATGCTCTGCACAAATCAACTTCTGTTGACGTGATTTGCTTCCAATAAGATTCTGTAGCATGGAGGGGCCTCCACCAAATCTATTTTGATACATTTTCCTCACAATTAGGTGTTTATCCAGAACCATCAATTCCAGAAGAGTTCTACAGCTCTGTCAGACACATGAATCAGCATTTACTCGAATGAGAAGTGCACAAAAACAAGGAAAACACATTGGAAAAAATAGCAAAAATAATGATGTTAAATAATGATGAACCAACTCATATAGTACAGCCTCCTACAAAAAACAGGCATTTCATGGTGGCTTCTAAGGCAAAAGAGCAATCAAGTCGCTCCCTAGTCTACCATCAATAATATATACCATTAGATCTATTAAATTAATTAAAGGGTTCAGATTTGTTGCAAATAAAAAGTAACATCTATGCCTTGTCCCACCACCCAATCACTGCTCTTTTTCTGTTTCCCATCAAAACCTTCACTGATGGAAGTTTTCATAGTCTGCTTCTTGCCTTCCTTGTCATATTCCTGCAAATGACTCTCCGACAAACTCCCAATATAATAAAACTGATTATGATTGCACTTATTCAAAACCCTCAACAAATTATCTGTCACAAAACGGTGTCGTCCTCGCCTATTACAGACCACCGCACATCCTTCATCCCTAAATGCAATGTTTCACGTGAGACTGGGATTGCAGAATGGTGACCCGGTTTGTTTGTGTAAGGGAAATTGGATGAGTCAGGTTGAAATTTTCACAAATGGAAGCCCTTCTTTTGGTTTTGTCTTCATGTTATCGTCCATCCACATTATCCCTGTTTCTTACCATAATTTTATGTAGTTTTTCTCTGTTCCCAGAGTTTTGAAGATGTGTGTTTCCAAACAAAACTGAACACCACGTGGAGTTTGGGTTTCTTGTTTGATCCCAACTTAGTTTCTTTGAATGTTTCATTTTTTAGGGAAAGGAGAGGATGAGGGAAGGCATAAGTGTTACTTTTTATTTTCAACAAATCTGAACCCTTTAATCATTTTAATAGATCTAATTGTATATTATTTATGGTTAATTGGTGAGGGACTTGATTAATCTCCTACCTTAGAAGCCGCCAAAATTGAAAAGGGTTATCCACTCAATTTCTCTTAAGAAGATTTTCAAAAGAAAAAAATGAGAATATGTTGGATAACATCCCAAGAAAAAAGGGATACAAGTAGGACAAATACTGCCATAAACTAGGTCATCATGACTTGAGTACAGATTGTAACCGTTATTTCTCAAAAAATATAATGTGAAAATCAATGACCCGAAAATTCAGAATAGAAATTATAGAAAAAGAATACCTGTGGATTCAACACATGCATCTGACGTAGAATATCATCCTAGCACAGACAAATGAAAATTGTCAGTAGGTTTTTCCCTTTCTTGTTGCAGAAAAAATATAATTTGGGTTGCACATCCAGACTCTTATTTTCAAACTAAGTACAGCTATCAGCCACTCCATCTCATTCAATATGTTCTCACTTTAATACTTAAAAATTGATACTTGGTCTGATACAAAATACTAGATTACTAGTAAGCAACAACACTCAGTAGCAATCCTTTTTTGAAGTTGAAAGTTCAATCAAAATTTAAATAAATTAGATCAATGAACAACATATTCATGAATACCTCCAATATCCCTGGGTTCTGCATCACTATTCCAAGAACACGACGCCGGAGTCCCTTGTAAACAATGCTATTGATGGTCCCATCTCCATTGATCCATGGCAATATTGGCACACATAAATCACCAGAAGAAAATTTGAGCATTTCTTTCTCATGATCACCTCTTGACGAGCCAAGTCTGTCATGCATGCAGCCTTCATTCCTGTCACAAGCTTGATTTTCAGGATCCACACCCTCGTGAGGAAGATTAAGAATTGTCACTTTGTGCACATTATCAAGGCCAGTGATTCTTTCCCTCAGAACATCAGCAGAAGCAGAGTCACTTTCTTCTGATTTGTAAAGCTTGCATGCATTATCACTTTTCTTAATGGTCTTGTTTGAGGAAGGTTGAACAACACGATGAAAACCAGACTTAGATGTCAAAAAGTACTTGTGACGGTACAGAGCATCAACAATACGAACAGAATCATAAGCATTGACCTAAAAACAGAAAGAAAGAAAACTGGTTTTGAAGCTGAACCAACTTGAGAATAAATTAGTATAATTTTCAGCAAGAACTTTCAATTCCATCAGAGGTAAATGACTCAAATTATTACTGCTGTCATAAACTACTGCAAAATCTAAATAAGCCAGTTCCAGCTGTCACACATTGCTCCAAACTGGCCAAAGGAGCATATATTTCCACTCATACCATAAATTCATGAAAACAGAGGAAAGATAGGGAAAAAAACAATCAAAAAATTATTATTAAAGAACACACAGTACAGTATTAGAGCTTCCACTTAGGGAAATGTAGATACAAACTAACCTATCAATGGATTCCAGGGGTTTAGAGGAAAAACACTAGTATTTAGAAAAAAAAAAAGATAAGACAAACTAACCTATCAAGGGATAAGAAGTCTTCATTTATAGACTTCCCATATAAGGGGAAAAGGTATCAAAAGCAACTACCTAACAAACTCTAACTATCAAAACAGAAATATAACTAACCAAACAATCGAACTTCCTAACTACTCTAACAATGCATAACTTTAAGTTCCCTTCATTTTCTAACCTAACAAATTCTGTATAAAAGCAGCAGTTTATTCAGAAATATTAAAACTCTATTTCATCATCCACAAATGATTTGTTGACAAAATAATGGTTGAGTTGTGTTTGAATCGGTGTTTTCGAAAGGGTACAGGGTTCAAGGTTTAATGGTATGACCATGGTTGAATTGACAATAATGATATAACATTTCTCATGATATATTAAGCAATGCAGCTTTATATTATTAAAAACCCAATTATTCTTTATTGTAATCACAAACAAATACCTTGGTATAATTCTATGAATACATGGCAATTAGACTTAAAATTAACTTTCAAAAGAATAAAAACATGCTATAAATTAACTTCAAATCCAAATATGCCATAAACAATTGGGGGACCTTTAAGGCTTTTCCAAATGCTTGAAGAGCATCAACAATCAGTCCATCTACTTCAGCTCCTGAAAGACATAAAGCCATACAACAATAAACAAACTAAGTAACTAATCGAAGTTAAATAATTGATTTTTTATATAGATTTAAGCTAATTACATTCTAGGTTAAATTTAAAACCATCGATACCTGGCAAGTTTATAACGTGGGAAATTTCTCCCATGCTTAACCCTCGGTCACCAGCCTTCTGGATGGCAGCATAAACAACCATGAAGACCTCAGCACAAATGGGACATTCTTGTTCTTGATTGGAAGGTACCGTCATCAATCGTCTTGCATACTCTGCCATAGCTTCCCAAGGTGATTCAACATGATTTTCTTCCTTAGGTACTGGGTCACATGAGTTAAAGGTTTCCAGCATATGATCAGCAAGTGAATAATTACAGCTTTGGCCCATTTTCAAATGAAAATTCCCCTCGAAATGTTGGTCATTGTTATCATTATCCTTGAACAAATCTAAGATATCAGCTCTTGAAACTGCAGTGCGGTGTACAGAAATGTTTATACCAGGAAAACCTTTTTCCCTGCGAGAAATAATTTCACCCTCTCCTCCAGACAAGGATTTCAGTTTCTTGGCTTTCTCACTAAAGGAAGACCCACTAGCATCAAATTTACGCTTAGCACTTCTCAAGTCACCGGCTTCTCCAACACCATTATCTGGTAAGCTTGGTGAAATTGAAAGTTCTCCTGATGAGATCAAAGCAAGCAAATGAAAAGTGTCCCCACATTGAAGATCTTCAGCAAGATCAGTCCCCATCTCGGTGAGGTCTTTATCCCTTTCCTTCAGCCACGCAGAAAATTTGACAGCTTGGTTTCCAGTATCACATGGAAATGGTGACTTAGACACACTATGCAAGAACTGCAATGAGAGTTCAAATCGTTCATCACTGTCGCTGCCCCCAACCTGTCAAATGCCAATGTAATTAGAGTATGTTCAAACACACACACTAGTTAGGTTTTAGTAAACCTATTAAGAACAAGACTGCAACATACCTGATCAATTTCATTTTATTTGGGATTTAATAGTGTGTGGCTAGTAATATTTTCTAAACAAATTTCTTAGCTTGAAAAAGTGTTATTTCAAGTGAGCAGGTATATACATCATAGCTTAACGGGGTGTGTCACTAAGTTTTATGTGAGTATACAAGTATTTCAATCATATACTTAATATTAACCTTCGTACATGTGTACATAGACATGTTCTCACTGTCTCTGCCTAAGCTACAACCTTTCAAATGTATAACTTATGTTGCATATGTTCTCTCAATGTTAACCTACATCTCATATTCTATATGATAAAGCTTACTTTGTTTATAGCATTTTTAAAAGCCTCTTCAATTTTTGTATTTATTATTTTTTTCATAACTAAGTGCTTTAGAAACTCACTAAATTATGAGTAAACATGACATGCAAGCATATTCCTCAGTTTGTATTATATAAATATGTGATGCCTACTATGACCTCAAATGATGCGCATTAATAGGAAGATTAAAGCATGTAACAGTATAAGGTCAACTTAAAGACACAACCCATCAGCATCTCCTATCATGCCATAATTACAAACTATAGATGACTGAACTGTTTACCATGATTTTTTTTTCTCTAAGGTAGTTAAAAGCAGCAAATAGATCATGCTCTGAGTAATGCCGGAGAATGTCTGCTAATAAATTTGGTGCCTGTGGACTGCTAGCGGTGCTTAAAAAAACAAGCTTAAATAGCTCCACGGCATTTGAAACTGCCAATGAATCATGTACTTGTCCATATATACTAGGTCTATTGTTTAGAAACCTAGAAAATTTCATATCAAGCCGGCAATGACGAGATCTTTGGGAAGAAAATGTATGGGCCTTCTCGCTGTGACTCTGAAAAATCTTACTAGGAATAGCTGATGTAGTTTTTTCATGTTCTTGAGATTCCTGCCACAAATTATATCGTAAGTCAGATGACAGACAACTTCCAAAATAAATGAAGACTGTATTACATCAAATATTGAAACAAGGATTCTTCCACGAGGGATAATGTCAGGAACCTAAAATTTGGATCCCTAAGAAAGAATATTTTTATTAAGAACTAGGAGAGAACTCTCTCCTCCAAGGGTTTTCCCTTCACAATAGAGAATATACTCTATTCAAAAAATGTTGACAATATTCAATGATATCTCAACTAACTACGTAACTCCTTATTTACACACAAATATCCTAACAACCTCATAACCAACTAACTATAACAACCATTAACTACTTTAACTACTCGAATATTTATTATACTTATATCCTAGCAGATAATGAGAAGAGTGAGAAAGGAAAAAATATGATGAAATTAATAAAGAAATATTAGAATAAGACAAAATAAGTCTTATTTAGACACTTGGAAAGTAATAACTGGACATTATTGCTATTATTGAGGTGTAGGAGAATTACATATCTATTCCACCCTTCATATTGTGATTGAACATTTTGGTAGGAAGCATCCAGCTTGGCCATCGTTTTGCAGCGAAGAATCTCATCAAGGGCGGTCTTAATACTTTTATTCTCAAAGTCATCCCAGGCTTCTCCATTAAGACTGCTCATTTGAGTGTCAACATCAGGACAAAAACTATTGTGAACGCCTTCACTAGACTGGGATTGCACAAACAGTCTGCAATCATCTTTATTTGATGACAAGTTCGGGGACTTCTCCAGCTGTTTTGCATATCGTTCACTGAGCATGTTACAGAGTCTATTCGCAGCTTTCCTAAATCGTAAGTTACCATTCAGAAAATTCATTCTTCTCATACAAACACGTGGAGGAGCCGGAAGATCAGAAAGTGAGGCCCAATCTATCCGATGATAATTGGCACCAAGAGCAGCACGGTGTCTAACATATTGGATCACCAATTGCCTGAGATAAGATACAATGGTACATACTCAGATAAGTGATAGGAACAGCAACAAAGAACAACAATAGACACAAGAAATACAGAGGTTAATTCCCCTTCTTACAATCTATGGGAGTATGGATCGTAAAAAAAAAAAAGAAAGAAAATGGTGCTATGGGGGGAGTTGCAAAATGACAATGAAAAGATAGATAAACACAAGAAAAACAGTTAGGACTTAGGTTGGTAGAACTTGTAACTAGAAGTCAGTTATTAGCTAATGAGGTAGTTAGTAATTAGTTATTGGAGTAGTTAGTTGGCTGGCAGGTTGTTATGTTTGTTCTGTTTTCTGTTTTGATAGGTTAGTTGCTTTTGATCCTTTCTCAATCTTATCCTAAGTGTACATAGAACCTATAAATAAAGGTTACATCCCTTATGAAAGTATCTTTTGGAAACATTAGAATTTTCTAACTAGTATTCCAGTTTTGGAGTGTATCCATTTTTGTGTATCTTTTCTTTCAATAAAATAGTTAATTCTTTGGAAATCAATTATTGGGTTCCTAACAAAAACTGAGATAAAATAGCCTCTCTCCTCAGCCCCAACCGTCCCGAAACCACTTGGAAATTCTACAATCCCCACACAGTTACTACCCACTCCCTATAATAATCATTCCTCTCCCTTCTCTCCTGATTCCCAATCTCTCTCTACCCCCCCCCCCTATGCCACGTCTCCATTCTGTTAAGCCTGTCCCCTCTCTTTCCTTCACCACTAACTCAACTATCATTGAGCCCTTTTCTATTTCCTTCAACCAGTTGCTTCCATGAATCCCAGACCCATTTATTCCATTTCTTTCTCTTTCATCACTCATTTTTCCTTTTCTCCTATGTACTAGTAAGTTGGGCCTATAAACATATATCTATAGCCTTACAGGAGAGATTAAAAAATAAACGCAACAGTAGGCAGAGTTAATTTGCCTAGGTTGGCTTGGACATAAATGGCCCATTTTCAAAGGGCCGCTATTTCTTCTATAGTAAAACTAATTTGGCTTATCAATTAACGGCTCCCAAAATTTTTCTTACCTATCAGTTTTGTCTGACCATATGAATCTGCTTTGTCGTGGTGGCTTCATTCCAGTTAAGATACACCGGCTACTACGAGGACATGAGTCTTGAGAACCATAAATTTCACAATTACCCTCCTCAAACTCTTGCATATGGGGCGCTTGCTCCCCTGAATAAATACCCATATTGTGTTGATCATCTGTGTGTTTATCCATAACATCGGTCGCTGCATCGATTCTTGAATGCTTTGTTGGCCTCAACTCGAGAGAATTTTTCTTCCTACGACAAGATGAGTTACCTTTGCGTTCAGGTGAACTATTCTCACTCTGTTCATCATTGAACTGATTAAGGCAATGGCGACGCTTACTATAGCTAAGTACCTGCAAGTGACATTAAATTTTAAAAATAAAACAAACAAGCATGTTGGAAAGATTAGGAAGAATAGCAACAGTCACTCATCTTGATACAGTAAACAGCGGGCCGAAAACTCAAACGAGTTAACTTAAATTTCATTTCACAAAAATAAAAAAATTAAATTTTTTCCTCATTTGAAGTTCAAAATTAAGTTCACTTCCCATTGACAGTTAAATCTACCATTACCAAACCTTATTATGTCTCTAAAATTATAAGAAGCTACAGGTTCAATAGGCAAATTAGATGATACTGTTGGCATGCATGACTTATTGATCATAGATTGATTCCATTAATTCCTCATCATAATTAATCAAATGGTTACTTAAAAGTTGTGATTTTGCAGATAACTGCAAAATAACATATAAGAATTAAAAAATTACAAAGCACATAAAAGTGATGAACATTTAAAAACATTGTTTAAGCAAGAAAACTGTAACAGTGTCTATTTGATTGAGACATGACAGGAGCCCATAAAATCTATGTTCCCTCACAGACATACTAAGCTACTAATATTGATGGTGGGGATACAATATTGATATTGCTTATTCCAAAACAGATGAACAACAAAATCAAGCCAACAGCTTGAAACAAACCAACCTGCTCCAAGGTAAGATTCAGATCCTTTGCAATCTTCTCACAGTCCCTGTAAGAAATTTTTTCACTAAGATCATCCTTAGTAACATGCTTTAAAAGCTCAGCACGCTGTTCAGCTGTCATTAGACGATTAGATGCCCATGAACGGAAGCGGAAAACCTAACAGTGTTAAAAGGAAAAAAGAATATCTTTCAAGTTTGGACTAGAATGAGGTCTCAATATAATATTGTGCTGAAATCTGATATAAAGCATCAAAACTGAATATAATATTACCTCATGGACCACAGATCCAGGAAATGCATATAAAGCAGCTTTTTTATTAGCTGCAGCATAACAGTATTCCAATGTTCGCCAATATTCATCAACTGCATATCTATTAGACAGAATGAAATCGTGCCTGATTCTTGGTCGAAGATCAAGAGATATAAAATTTAAAGATGCTGCATCATTTGAAATGGGTTCTTCAATGTAAGGCCTAAGTTCCATCATGTGTGTCAAAGTATGCGGGGTTATAACACCATCGCTAGCATGTGTAGTTATCATCCGAATGAGCTGCAAAAAAGATATACACGTCAAGCAGGCATCATTAAAATTTTACAATGTAATGTAATAGTAATCTTAGCTACATTATTTTTGGCTGACCACCGTGAGACGCCGTCTACCTTTGATAACACTGTTCCCACTCATTCAGGTCTAAACCATTCTTACTTAAATTATTATTAACACTAGTAATTGACCAAGTTATTAGTATAATATGAATACAAGGTTAGCGTATTGTAATACATTATACATATATAACAATCCCATTTTTGTTAAAGGTGATTCTAGCATGCAAAATGGTTGATGACTCCACCACTAAGCACATAGTGACCCCGCTCTCACCTTGATAAAATGGAACCAGTTTCAAATGCAAAAACAAATGCTCAATATAAGTTTTAAATCCTTCCAACAAAAAGCAAAACCTCAAATTTAGCTTAACAGTCAATAGGAATACCTTTAATCGACTTAAAATGTCAATAACTTTTGACAGTCTGCCAGTTGCAAGAGTATCCATTAAACACTTATACTCGTTAGAAGGAAGATCAGAGAGACATAAACCCATCTTGCATTTTTGAATCATTTCTTCATATTTTTCAGTGGATCCAGCAACTTGTAAAAATAGTTCCACTGGAATTGCTTTAATAGCGGCACCTAGAGAAAATAGTTTGCTGCTACTATGAGGATTATCAGCTAGCCCGTTAGATGATAAAGCATCACCATGGTTTTCTGACCTATGCAGATAATCCCAAAGAAAACTGTGCAAAAGCTTTGCACGAATCATTTTTGCCAATATAAATCCATTAGCCCTCATGGCTTCGGCTTTATCAGTCTGCCGACCTGGAACAAGGCTTTGAGATTTCTGAATATCCTCCATTACAGGCATCAATTCATCATTTTTCTGATGACACATACCTTTGCTGCGAACATAATTATTAAATGATCTCACTTTATCTTGTATTTCAGCATATAACTCAGGAGATAGACTTATGGATGGATGCAAAACAACCACGCAATCTTTGGTCCTCGAATATTCAGAAATAACAGGGGAATATACTGTTATGCATTTGCATTGCCCTTGTTCCTGAAGTTTAGTCAATATTCGATCTATAGTCTTGCGATCCACTTTTTTAGACTTATCCTCAAAGCTATTAAGCCACCTATTTAGATCTGGTCTCAAAACGAACCTTTCGTCCTGCACAAATAAAAAATCAAAACATTTGTATTAGAAAAAGTGAATAAATATTCTAAGGCAATAAACAATTGCTTCCTCGGTAATAGGAATATGAATGGAAAGTATGGCTGAGACCTTTAGTCTTTCTAGTATCCTGATTGCCCTTTTAGTGCTATCAGCTGTTAATGATAAACTTGTATATCTTTGATATGATCCAGCAGAGAATGGGGTCAATACATCAGATGGAAAAGCTTCTGATAACCCAATGTTTGCCTCCATTGGTAAACTGACTGATTTGCTGTGAGAAATGGTACCCCTTTGGTCAAGGGGTGACACTTGCAAGTTTGTTGGTGTTTCTACATAGTTAGACTCTACATTGCTTGGAGATGCACATGATAGTTTTGCACCAGCTCCTATATCTTCCAATTTATCAGGATCGACAAGTTCTCCATCGAAAGTTGACGTCTCAAATTCAGATCTTATTTTTGAAGAACAGTCATTCACATGTTGGTCCAAAATTTTATTTTCATCAAACTTGTGAATAAGTGCAACTTCGAGTTCAGGGTTGAAATTTCTAGATGTCCAAACTCGAATTGTCTTAGATTTAAGGCATTGTTCTTCTTGCACTTTCATTCCAAATCTGTAGCACAAATTTATAAGTCGAATGTGATTCTTTTTCAGATCAATCTGTAGCCTCTCACATATCTGTTTATAAGAAACATCCAAATAAATTAAAAGTGAAGGGAAACATTATGCACATGTAAGGATGCATCATATCATTGAGAACCAACACCCCCCACACAAAAAATAAAATAAAATCCATTTTAAAAGAGTAGAAATGAGAAAGAGCGAAGCTCGTTGCAGATGAAGAGCTAAAATGATACTACAAATAGGAGACAAACACCAGCACAGTCCGAAATGGAGAGGTAGAGACAGAGAGAGAAAGAGGTCCTAAATAAGTAGTATTTATAGAAAACAATTTTTATTACAGCGAACAGAAGGAAAATACAATTTAGGCAGAGGATAAGATATCCTCCATGGTCCAGAGTAGAAGTAAAACAACAACGGTGCATCCAACCCAGTCTCTGTGCATATCACGCGTAGCAAGCAGCGCAAAGCAGAAAACCTAATACAAGCCTTAAACACAACTCAGTCTCCTAAAGAATTTAAATGAGCTGAACACTATCAGTTCCCATTATTGGGTAAAAAAATCAGTTACTCCCTCAAATTTTTATTTACGACATATTTTCCCATTTATATCTAGTACAATGTGGGATTGGCATTGAAAATTGAACAGAGGTACACATGCTTTCTAGGCTATTGGCCACGGAATTGGAAGCTGAGCAAGCCAAATAATCATTTAGCATATATATCTGACATCATGAACTGTTGTATAGCAAGAATTAAGAACTTAGTGACTTATAAAAATAAATGAATAAATAAATAAAGATAAAAAACAGGAACCAACTGTGCACTTCAGCCCCAAAGAAATCTTTGCCATCCGGTAACAAGTTACTCACAGCTCATGATAAAAACCAGTCCTGGCACTTCTAGCTTAAGCATTTGGGGTTGTTAGTTCCTTAACACAGTTTTGAAGCTGTTTTTAATATAAAATCAGGGGTTTAAATTTTAACCCACACTCATAAATTGAATTCCATCACAAGATTTGGGTGAGCCTGTGAGCTTTCCTTGCTTCAAGCTCTACAGCATTTGCATGAGAGGGCAGACAATCCACTTAAACTCAACTCTAACCATCATCTATAAAAGTGTATCTCATTTTATAGAAATCCACTACAGCCATATTCTTGTCAATGCTATATTAAAAACAACAAATTGCATGCGAAACATTGACTATAATGATTTTTAATTCTCTCTTTTCCCACATTGTCATCTTTTCATGTCTTACCAAAGAAGACAATATAAGAATCAAGTGCATACCTCCTTTACAGTAATGCCATCTGATCCTGTAGTGTCAACAATATCAAAAATTTGATGCTCAATAGGAAGCTCCACAAACTGATCAGTGCCTTGACATATATTCCCTGAGTCTGAGTTTTTATTGTCATTTTTAGATCCAGTAGGTATTGGGTCAAGAAGCCTCATGCAAGCCTCAATCTGCAAACAAGTTAAAATTTACAGCTATGGACAATAACAAACAAAAAGAAACTGCTTTTACTCTTTATGTGACTGACTGTTTCTTTATTTAGTTTCGATAGAATACTGTGAATTTGCTTTACAAAAGCAGAAGATTTCCAAGATTTTCCAAGAGAGACATTGTTGAGACAATGCCACTCCGCATAGGCTAAAACCCGCCATTCAAAAAACAGAATTTGAAGCATAAAAGGTGATGAAGAATGGAGAGGAGACAGTTCCTATAAAGTGGTAAATCGTAATAACTAACTGACCTTGCCATTGACCTTAGCATCAAACTGCTCCACAATTCGATGCACTTTCATCCTGCTAGCAATCTGATCATACAATGCAAAGTGCAATAAGGTAATCTATCAATAGCTACATATAACAGAAAATATGATTACAGTTTTGGATAAGTTTAAACACACTTGTCTCCATGCCCTTTGTCTCGGACGCGATCCGCAATAACCAAGATCCTTCTTAATATCAGACACAAGTAGAACCTATAAGGAAAATATTACACTGAGCATAATTATTATTATTATACATAAATAAACGATGAGTTAAGTTCGTTGCTAAGACCAAGGTTTTAAATTAAGGCGAGCAAGCGCAATTAGGGCTTGATACCGCAACACCACTGCGATTAAGGCCACATTTGACCCACAATATCAAAGTTTACTATGCAATTGCAGCAGTTGCCGCAATTTAAGTTGGATGTTGGAACCAAGTTTTTAAATAGTCTGCAACCGCGATTGCAATGCAACTACAATTAAGGTTGCATTTGACTGAAATTCTCTACAATATCAAACGAAAAATTTAATGGGAATTGAATGGAAAGAAAACGAACCTTGCCATTGGCATTTGCTAGTTTGTCACAAATAGCTTTGATTTGAGGTTCATAATCCTTAACAAGGACATCGGTTTGAAGTTGGGTTTCTTGGCCGTCTTTGTTAAATTTGGTAATTTGAAATTCAAATCTCTGATGAGAAGCAAGTTGTTTAGCATAGCGACGTAAGTAAACCAAATGAGTAGTGATATTGACAGGCGTATAATAATTGGATTTGGAATCGGAAACTTGTTTTTTCTTTTCAATTGCGGCACGTTTGACGATTAAACCCTGACACTCCAAACTCCTCAAAACGTAGTGAAAGTTATTTGGATCAATTCGCAATTGTTTAGCAAGTTGAGTTTGAGTAATGCCGTTGTGTCTTGCATTAGAGAGAAGTTGAAGGACGCGAAGTTGAGAATGTTGGAGTGATTGGGAATCGTAAAGACCGAGGAAGTTGTCGGTGAGGGTTTGTTGAGGGAAAATTTTGACATTGGGATGATCATGGAAGTTAGGGTTTGAGGGTTCAAAACGGAGAGTGGGAATGCGAAGGAGGTTAGTGAAGATAGAATGTTTGAAGGAGGGAGAGAGAGGAGAGGAGAGAGAGGATTCGAGTTTTGACCAAAGGGATTGAAGAGTAACTCCGTCTTCAACCTCTGCGCATATCTCTTCCAACGCTGCGTTTAACACTGAGTCCATTCTTCTTCAATTCCAGAGCATAGCCAGCGTCTGCCTGTGCGTCTGTGATTCAGGCCTCCGATCGTCGTGTCAATAGTAGTTTGTGAACGGGTTCTGCAATTGGTTCGTAAACGTGAGATCCTGCCTATTTTTCAATTTGCGTTGATTTCTGACTGCGTTTTTTTTATATCGGTGAAAATGTCTACAAGCCTTAAACACTAAAACAAACTTAAACTAACTATTGTCAAATGGTTCGGCATGTATCCACTCAAAATCTATAAGTAATATTAATATAATTTTTAAATTATATATATATATATTTTGAATATATTTAATATTTTTTAAAATATTAAAAATTATAATTTTATCTCTATCAAAAATATTTTTTTATTTTATAATTGTCTAATAACAATTATTTTATTATATTAATTATAATAGATATGGAGTGCGTTTCAGATTTTTTTATGAAAAAATCTATTTTTTTAAACTAAAAATCATTTTGTAAGGTGTGAAGGGTGTTTGTTTCAGATTTTTTAAAAATCATTTTGTTAAAAAAATCATTTTTAGGCTAAAAATAAAAAGTTAAATAGTAGCTTCTCAAATTCGCTAATGCAGATAAGAGAGAAAGATGTTAGAAATTTTAAAAACACTGAACTTAACCCACTAAGAGAAAATGATGTAATTACCCTTACCCTTTTTGAAAAATCTAAAATTACCCTCGATCAATTTTTCTTATCAGTTTCACGCACTCAATTGTGACAATTTTTCTCCTTCCATGAGCTCTCAAATAAGTTTCCTTCTCCTTTTCAATTTTTTTTATTGTTTCTACGGCTTTTATTTGAATCATTTTATTTTTACATCATTTATACGATGATACTAAAGGGTATTATAAATAAATGGATTAAACTTATAAATTTTACAGGGTATTATAAAAGTCATGTCCTATATGGTAATTTTGTAGTTTAAAAAATTACTTTTATAAAATTGTATACAAACAGATTAAAAATCATTTAAAAAAATCATTTTTATGATAGTAAACAAACGGAAATAAAAAAATCATTTTTAAACAAATCTCTACAAAATAATCTCTAAATTTTTTAAACTAAAAATCATTTTTATTTAAGCTCAAACAAACGCACCCATGATTTTTAAATTTATAATTTTATATATATATATATATATGAATAGGTGCGGGTGTGGGCGAGGAAACTCGACCTCGTTGCGGTCGGGGATGGGGCCTAAATTCTACACCCGCTATAAAACGAAGGCGGGTGCAAGTTTTCCCGATTAATCGGATGCGGAGTGTAGGAGGCAAAATACGTCCCCGCCCCACCCCGTTGCCATGCCTAATTGTCTTAATCAACTAAATTCAAGTCCTTAAACTAATTACTCATCTAGCAATTAGTTTTAACTTTAGAATCTCACATATCCCAATTTTCTTAAACTTCAAGAATACATCTTGTTTTAATGGTTTTGTCAATGGATATGTGAGTTGCACGTTGGTGCTGCAATAAGCTAATTGATAAATTTTAATTTAGTGTATTTTTTAAGGATTAATGTTAATTATTTTTAAGGATTACTATAAATATATATATATATATATATATATTATATTTATGTATTTTTTTATTAAAAAAGAATTATATTATTTAAAACAAAAGTTAAGAATAATAACTTCTACCATCATACACCAGAGATGAATCTAACAAAGAAAAATGTAAGTACGCCATTTGAATAAAAAAAGGAGCATTGTGACCAAACTGAGCTAAGAAATAAGCACAAATATTTATTTCTCTTTAGATAATAATTAAGGAAATAGGTTCAGTCAATTTGATGCAACATAGAGATAATATATTTGAAGAGGATAAGCAGTGGAGTAAATTGATAATAGCCTTTTTTATCATAGAGAGGAGGGTCAGAGAGTCAGTTTCAAAAATAACATTATAAATATCTTTATCACGAGCCAATAAAACATCAATGCATAAAGCCCACATTTCCAAAAATAAGGAGCTACTATATATCACTTTGTTGTAGAAATCGCATATGTATTCGTCATTATGGTCGCGAACGATTTCCCACAAGCCGATAAACCTTTGATATGAGTGTAAGACCATCAATATGTATTATATTTATTATATAATAAATGCGAGAAAGATATAGAAGATTTGAAATAAAAGAATATAAGATTGGCCCATAAAAAAAGAACAAATATTGTATTTGTTACAAAAGATCGTACTCAAGAATAAGAGCAACAAGAAATAACTGTGAAGATTGGAAAAAAATTATTAGGATAGTTTATTATTGGTTGCATAAGATTAGGAACTTCTTCATCATATGAAAGGAAACAAAGATGCCTGAGAAGAGGAATCAGACATTAGGTCAAAGGGGCACCACAATAATTGAGAGATTTTATTAATGTTTGGAGTTGGAGCAAAGTGTCCTAAATTTTGGAGCAAATATTCATCCTTTTGTTAGGGTTCTTATTCTTCTCCTTTGATTTGATAAACACTATTGTTTTAGATTTAATTTTATTTGTAATTATGAGTAATTAAACTCTCTTTTAGGATCTTAGGTGGATCTTGTAATCGAGATACCTCTTTTACTATGTTTTAGTTATTTATTCTAACTTTATATTAATTGATTTTTATTGTTCATGTCAAATTTTCTTATTGTTATAATCACATGTTAGGATTGATCGCTCTATTCATGTTCTTAATTAATTAGTTGTTAGCGATCTTACTGCAATTAATTGGAGAATTTATAGGATAATTGCGACTATAAATTATTGCATGACCAAATTTACATTTAATATTTGAATCATTCAACTATTGTATGTTATATGCTTTACTTGAATTTAAATATCATAATTAGAAGTCTTAATTAACTTTTGTTTAATTATCATCAAAACATTAATTTGGGATTTTGTCTCAACATTAAGACATTTGGATGAAGGGATAGTTACTACACAGTAAATAGTGGTTTGAATTAGGTTTAAATTGTATTGCCGATTTTCTTATTAATTTGGTAACAATGATGCATCATTAGATATCACGCATTGTTTATAATATTTAATATTAATTTAATATTTAATACTATTGTCAATTAAGTGAGAGGCTATAGGATTACACGATAGAACGGTTAAATGAGAAAATAAAAATTTGATTAAATAATTATTTAATCAAATAATGATTTAATTAAATAAAATGAATTCGGTTTGTAGCGTACAATGTCCACTATGGCATAAGGTAAAAATTAGCACTATATATATACATATATGATATATTGTGTATTCTTTTAACCTAACTCTAGAATGTTCTTATTGTAGCCATCACATTCTAAGACAATTGTTCACGTGGACTCAGTAAATACACTATTATATCTCGATGTTGGTGATTTGACTTCCTCGACATTTTAAGAGGTAAACATATAAAACAACTCGTGTAAAATATTGTGAACTTCCATGACAATAAATAATTTTCACTCTTTATAATGATTTTAAAATTGTTTTAAAATATATGTTTTGATTTCTTATAATCTTTTACGTGATCACCGCATATTTTTTTAGATTTCTCATTTGTAATATGTGAAGGTATGTTGCATTGCTATACATACAGGTCATTTCCTTCAACGTCTGTTGTGTTGTTAAATTTCAATTTTTTTTGACAATTTTAATTTGTTTCAAAAAATATGTTTGCTTTTAGTTTCTTTGGTGATACAAGTTTAGTTTCTTTGGTGATACAAGTTTTTGTACTTTGGTTAATGTTTGATGTTGTTGATCTTTTGAATTTTTGTATTCATTTGTATGCACCTATGTTCTATCATTTGTCATTTTTTTGGGGCATAATTTTAATTAGTTGACTTTTATGGTTTTGTTTTGTTTATGATGCCATATTAGACTATTTATTTTGCAAGGATGTGTTTCTTAGCGACCGTTATCATTATCCAACTATATCTAAATTATGCTTAGTTCTTCAAATTTAGCTCAATTTTTACGTCCAAGTGCGTCTATTTTAGACTTTATTTAGTTTAAACCTTTAGTCATTTATGTTTAAATCAAGTTTCACTTAAGTTCTTTTAAGTTTTTTTTATTCGATCATTTAACTTACGTTAATGTTATACTATTAATCTTTAATTTAAATTAAATTATGTATGTTGTCCTTTAAATTTGATGATTTTTTCAAATTAGTATCACAAAATATAAAGATCTAATCGAAAGGAACATATAACATAATAAATCACCGTATGATATTTTTTTGTACTCATAATCATTTGATACCCTATGACGTTTGAAAGAAATTTATTTAGAGCTTAATTTTTATACATCGAAAGTATAAAACATTTTTACACAATTAACACATCATGATCAATCATATGTATCACTTTATAAATAATTATGGTAAAAATTATATATTTTTAACGATCTAACGATTGTGATTAATTAATGGTGTGAAAAATATTTATATTGACGGTGAATATAAATTAAATTCATATTTGAATATACATATCTTCATCAATATGACAATCTATTTTTAAAAACAATATAAATTCATTTATATATAAATATGAAAATATAATCAATCACTTTTATAATCAATCCATTTTCATTTTCTTTTAAATTTTTAGCTTAAGAAAAATTTCAGAGCATATCCCGATTCAATTTTGAATGTCCAGGGATCAATTTCGTTCAGCGAAACTCGTGTGTTGAAGTTTTTGAAAAACTCGAAAGCATTTTCAATCGCTTTTGGCTTAATTGCAGTTTTAGTCCCCCTATTTATACTAATTCACGAAATTGGTCCCCCTATTTTAAAAGTCAACAGTTTTGGTCTCTCGCTCTGATTTTTTAGCTAAAAAATGATGACGTGAGATGTTTTGAATAACATGACATATGATACGATGATGTAGAGTGATTAACACCCATGAAATTGGAATAAAACGTCGTAAAAACTTAACTTTCAACTTTGAATTTTTTTCGTATTTTTAATTTAATTAATGATATATGAATAATTAATAGATCTATATGGTTTTATATCATAGAATTGTATGTCACGTCATTTAAAATATATCGAATCGCCATTTTTTAGTTTAAAAATCTGATGGATGGACCAAAAATGTCAACTATTAAAATAGGGGGATCAATTTCGTAAATCAGTATAAATAGAGGGACTAAAACTGCAATTAAGTCATCGCTTTTTGATTAGTCGATTTCAGTTGAATTTATGCTCAACAACACGTTCTTTCACGGCATGAATTTGAATTCCGGATCGGAGTTGTGGAAATCGGTTACTTGAAGAATATCACCAACTAGGTAGCGACAAAGACCCGAATATACTTATAATTAGAGTTCATTAATTACTACATTCTTTATAAAAGAAGTCAATTTATTTAAACAAAATAATCCCTTTTGAGAATTTTAATGTGTTTGTTATAATTTTTTGAAATAGAAATATGAAAAAACACCTAAAAACTAATTAATTGAAAAACTGTTTTTAATAGTTTTAAAAAAATTATTTTTTATAATTGGTTTTTTTTTAAAGTAATTTTCATTACGAAAGACAAACACAAAATATATATATTTTTTTTTAAATCTCTAAATTATGAATATCAAAATCATTTTTTTTATAATCTTTAACAAACAAACCATAAATGTCATATAATTTCACGAGAACTTGTTTGCTATCTTGATCTACTATAGCACGTGCTATTCTTTGTTGTCATGGTCTACTTCAACACGTTATTTTGTCTGTTTGTCTTTTTCATGAAAACTAATGAGAAAGAAAATTATTGTGTTCGTTTTATTGAGAAAATTATCCTACTTGGGAATTTTAGTTCAAGATGTATGTCAAGGGAAAAGATTATGGAATCACCTAGATGGAATTTCTAAGGCTTCGGTAGATAAAATTATCTTGGATGCATGGGAAGTCAAATATGCTCAAATTATTTCTTGAATTCTCAGTACTATTGATACTTTTGATGATCAATAATTTGCGCTCTTTTACAACTTCTCAAGAATTGTGAAATTATTTGGAGCGCATTTACAGCCAAGATAATACGACAAAACATTTTCTAATGGAGTTAAAGTTAGCAAATTACAAATAAGATAATTTGTCCATTCAAGAGTATTCTCAAAACTTCACTTTCGATTGTCCAAGAAGTCTATGACACTAGTAAGCGTGATCAATTTATCATTAAGCTTCGCACGAAATTTAAGACTATTCAAGGTGCTTTGCTGAATAGGAATCATATTATTTTTTAGATACATGTGCTGGCAAACTTCTTAGGGAGGGGCAACGTCTGCTTACCCCAGGAACTATGTCTAATGACGCTGTCTTTTGTGAACCATTGCTTATGCTGCCCAGAGTTGAGGTAAAAATCGTGATCAATGTTTTTCTTGCAAACAATTTGGACATGTTGCTCGAAATTGCAATAAAAAGTTTTGTAATTATTGCAAGCAACAAGTTCATATCATCTGTAACTGTCCCACACATCTCCCACGACCAACACAGTGTTCCGTTCAAGCATTTTATGCCATCACTGGCTCTATAGTTGGTCCTTCTATCTCTAATGCTCTACAACATGAAATGATTCAACAAATGGTAGTACAGTCTAGTGTTTCTTGATTTTTGTGCACCCGATCACATGACGAGTTTCGTTGAATATTTGCACAATTTACATTCTTGTCATGGTAATGAGAAAATTCAAATTGTTGACGGTAATACAGTCTCTATCACTAATGTTGTTGACATAAACTTCAATTTTCGTGATGTGCTTGTATCACCTAAACTTGCTTCAAATTTATTGTATGTTGGTCAATTGGTGGATAACAATTGTAACATTAATTTTTCTCATGATGGTTGTCTTGTGCATGAGCATGTGCCGGGGAAGGTGAACACAAAGGGGTCTAAAGTGGGAAGATTATTTCAACTTCTATTTATTTCCAATCATTTATCTCTTGCTTGTACTAATGTTTTGACTTTTTATGAGGATTGACATAGAAAATTGAGTCATCCAAACTATGTTGTTTTGTCTCATTTATTTAGAACTAGTTTGTTGGGTAATAAAAATGTTGTTACTAATACCTATGATTCATGTTTTGTTTGCAAATTGCCTAAAAGTAAAACACTTTATTTCCCTCTGGTGCTCATCGTGCTTCCACTTGTTTTGAGATGATTCATAGTGATGTATGGAGAATGTCTCATGTAGTTTCTCATGTGCACTATAAGTATTTTGTCACATTTAATTGATGATTACAGTTTTTTTACTTGAATATATTTTCTTCGGTCTAAATTTGAAGTGTTTTCTATGTTTAAGAAATTTCTGACATATGTTGAAAATCAATTTCAAGCAAGGGTTAAAATTTTCCGCTTTGACTCTGGTGATGAGTACATGTCTCATGAGTTTCAGGAGTACCTTCAACAAAAAGGCATTTTGTCTCAACGATCTTGTCCCAATACCCTTCAACAAAATGGGATGGCATAACGCAACAATTGTCATTTGCTTGACGTAACACACACCTTACTTCTTTAAGTTTCTATACCGTCACAATTTTGGGTGGAGGCTCCTTCCACATTTGTCTTCTTGATCAATCATCTTCGTTCTATGGTTATTGATTTTGATACTCCTTTCTTTTGCCTTTTTAAAAAACAACCTGATTACACTGTTTCGTGTACGAACCACTCCATCTTCTCTTTCCTCTTTCTTGTTTTTTCAAAAACTCCAAACGAAAAACCTCACATATCACCTAGATCTAAGCTTCCTCTCGCGAAGTGACTGAAGAGAAAGTCGCTCATTGTCACGTTGCGTTGCTAGTGAACTAATTTTCGAAGTGTCGTGAGAAGTGAAATTTTTCCAGAATTTTATTGCGGTGTCGTAATCAGCCGTTCGAGCTACCGTCGAGGTAAGGGCTCCTTCTAAATTTTTAGCTTGCATATAGGACTCTATATGTGTAATTGTGGAGTTTGATTTTGATGGGGTTTATGTGTGAATTTGCGGAAAAGGAATTTAATGGGTTTTATGTGAGTTGTGGAAAAGAAATTTGGTGGTTTATGTTTAACAATTTGGAGTTTTGATTTGGTGTGTTATGGTTGAAGATTTTGGAAAATGAATTTGATGGGTTTAAGGTGTAATGTTGTGGGAAATGAATTTAATGCATTTTATGGGTGAAATGGTGAAATTGAATTTAATGAGTTTTGAGGTGTGGGTGATGGTGATTTTTGCTTGGTATGGTTGACATGTTTATGGGTAATATTATGAATGTGGAAATTTGCTTGATGTTTGAGGATGTGGGGTTTTGAATGAATGCAATTTATGTGTGGATTTCGATTTGGTGTGAAATGAATTGATGAGATGGTGTATGTGGTGATTTGAATTCAATATGAATTGTGAACTCAATTTCATGTGATTTGAGGATTGTATGCGTTGAGTATACTCTGTGTTAAATTTGAGAATCATTAGTGTTAAATGAACATTAAAAACGGAGAATCTTTTAATAACTGCATTTACTTAATGATCGTGGTGTCGAGAGTCAGAGTTTGCTCATGCATTTCATAGTATATGGTGACCGGATAGGTCATGGTGATAGTGGTGACCGGATGGGCCACAATATAATTGCTCATGCATTTCATAGTATATGGTGATCGGATGGGCCATGGTGATAGTGGTGACTAGATGAGCCACGATATAATGCATTTCATAGTACATGGTGACCGAATGGACCATGGTGATAGTGGTGACCAGATGAGCCACAGAATGATGTCATGTGCATTGGCATATACGCATTGCATTAGAATGTTTGGCATGCGAGTCATGTTTAATGGGTTATGATGGTTGTATATGCGTATTTGATTGTGGTGGGTGAATTGTGTCGTATTCGGCGGTTGTGATTGATTGAATTGGTTGGGAAAGTGTTAAAATGATTTGGAAAGTGTTTGAATGATTTTGAAATGTTTCAAAACTGAAAATCTGTCATATTGACAGTTGTATTCGAATACACATAGGTTGTAGTCGAATACAGTTGAATGGTTTTGCCTCTGACTTGAATTTTTGAAGGTGTATTCGACTACACAGGGGATGTAGTCGAATACAGTTGAATGGAATGTTGTATTCGAATACAGAGAGGCTGTATTCGAATACAGTAGTGCTGTTTTTGTTGTTCAATAAAACTGAATTATGATGGGTCCCTCAATTGTTAAAAGGCTTCTAGTTGCCTTGGGAAACAAGCAATAATATTGCAACTAAATACACCTTCAAAAATTGCTGTTTTATTGCTTGTTTCCCAATTGTTGTTCAATAAAACTGAATTCAATATTAGTTGCCTTGGGAAACAAGCAATAATATTGAATTGATTATCATAAGACATTTGCACCCGTTGCCAAAATGACAACTATTCACACTGTTCTCTCTATTACTGCTTCTAATGGATGGTATCTTCGTCAAATGGATGTGAAGAATATTTTTCTTCATGGTGACCTGGCCGAAGATATTTATATGAATCCTCCTTAAGGTTTGTTATCTTCACCTAAGGGTCTATGCAAGCTCAAACGCTCCTTATACGGTTTGAAGCAGACGCTCAAAGTATGGTATGAGAAATTTTGCTCCACACTGCCTAGGCTCTCGTTTACTCAGAGTTAGTATGATTCCTCTTTATTCATTCATAACACATCTACAAGAATTGTCATACTTCTTTTGTATGTTGATGATATGGTTATTATTGGTTTTGATCATGCTTTCATTCAGAGACTCAAACAACAATACATGCTTCATTTCGTATGAAAGATCTTGGTAATTTCAGTTATTTTCTTGGTCTTAAGGTTCATTCTACATCCAAGGGCATCTTCCACCACCAAACACAACTATGCCACATATTTGATTTCAATGGTTGGTCTCCAATCGGCTAATCCAATGGATACTCTTCTAGAGGTTAATGTTAAATGACATCATGATGATTGTGAGCTTTTTTTGGATCCCTTATTGTATCGAAAACTTATAGGTAGTCTTAATTACTTGACTATTACACGGCGTGACATATCTTTTGTTGTTCAACAAAAAAGTCAATTTATGCATTCTCCTTAGCATCACCACTCGACAGTGGTTCATCGTATAATTCGCTACTTGAAGGGAACCTTTCATTGTGGTCTATTCTTTTCCACTGATATACTTCCTAAATTGAGTGCTTATAGTGATGCCCATTAGGCAGGGTGTCTTGATACTTGACGATCTATCACTGGTTGGTGCATGTTTCTTGGCTCCTCAATGATATCGTGGAAAAGTAAAAAAGCAAGCAAATGTCTCTAATTCTTCTACTGAATCCGAGTATTGTGCCATGTCTGCTGCTTGTTCGAAAATCATTTGGCCTCGTGGCATTTTGGCTGAACTTGGATTTCCTCAAATAGAGCCAATATCACTTTATGCTGACAATACAAGTGTAATTTAAATTGTTGCAAATCCCATTTTTCATCAACACACCAATCATATTGAAGTCGATTTTCATTCAATCTGTGACGCATACGATGACCAACTAATCTCACTTTCTCAAGTCAGTACTCAGTTTCAGGTCGCAGATATTCTTACCAAGGTTGTTCCACGTCCATATCATCAGTTTCTGGTTAGTAAATTGATGTTTCTTGACCAACTGCATCAATTTGAGGGGGGTGTTAATTAGGAATTGATCTTAACCTTTATTGTTAATAATTTCCTTTCCTATAATAGGTTAGATAAATTAGGTAATATAATATTTGTCATTATGTATTGTAATTATTGGTAACCACTAAAACTATTATATGTAATATGGAATACAATAGAGAATGACATCAAAGCCAACACTTTTGAAAAATAATAGTAGTATAAGAATAACGTAGATGTTAAGATATGAGGATGAGATTCTTTCTATATTTATAACTTTTACATCAACGGTAACAATTAATGTAAAAAATATGTAGCAAAAGTTTCAAATAAAAGTAATTTTGTGAACTTAAATTCTTAAATAATATTGGAATTTAGGTAAGAAACCTCTAATAAACATTTTGTAGAAAATAAATTTATAGAAAAATAAAATCTCAATAATATCAAACGTGAAATCCATACTTGAAACAAGAGAGAAAGATAAGAGAAAGGGAGAGAGGAGAGAAAGAGGGAGAAGAGAGAGATATGGACAAATTGAATAAGATTTGATTTTTGTTGGGAACGATTTAGTACTTATTTTTAAAAAGCGATTTCGTTAACAAATTGTTTTTGTAAAAATAGTTTGATTCTCAATTTTTACGAATTAGTTTAGTTAAAAAATGGTTAGTTTTAGTTCTACCATTTAATTCTGGTTTGATTCTCAATTTTTACACCATTACATATCAAAATACAAATTACACCAAACACATAATACATCAATACAATTAAAAACAACAAATTTTATTCCAATTCATGAACCAAAAAACCCATTTTTTGAAACAAAGTTTCATATTCACAAGGTTGTGAGGAAGAAGATTAACTGATTTTGTTCACCTATTTCGCATAAGTAATAAGAAGATTTGGGAAAAAATTGACTTTTAATGAACTCTAAATTAATTTGGGGAAGAAGAAGTGAAGTGGGGAAAGCTTTCAAGGATTATATACAACTTATTTAATGAAACAAATATCTAAATTCACAATGTTGTGAGCAAAAAGACTAACTGAATTTGTTCATCATGTTCACCTATTTCGCATAAGCAATAAGAAGTTTTGTGAAAAAATGACTTTTAATGAACCCTAAATTAATTTGGGGAAGTGAAGTGAGGAAAGCTTTCAAGGACTATATACAACTCATTCATTGAAACAAATCTCTAAATTCACAAGGTTGAGCAAGAAAGCTAACTGAATTTGTTCACCTATTTCAAAGAAACAACAAGAAATTTTGAGAATTATTCAGTTTTATTGAACCCTAAATTGATTTTGGGAAGAAGAAGTGAGGCAGGGAAACTTTCAAAAGCTATATACAACCTATATGACATATCATCAAGGTTTAACACCAACATAAAAGAAGATAACAAATTGCCTTAATTTATGTAAGTTAAAGGAGCGATTTGACCATTTTTAAAGTTAAAGGACCAAATTGAAAATAAATTAAAGGACGAAAAAGTATTTAAACCATATATATATATATGTGTGTGTGTGTGTGTGTATGAAGTAGCAATGTCAATCACAAGAAAGAAGGGGTTTGAATTGTAATCCTTTTAAAGTTTTGATTCTTGTGCTTAATTTAAGTTAACTCAAGATTGATATTGGTTTGATAAAGGCAAAACGTTCTTTGTTAGAATATAACAATAAAAACTTCACAAAGTGATTAGTGTTGTGCAGGTGAAAAATAAAAAGGAGATAACAGATAGAAAGATCACACACAAAAAGTATACTAGTTCGCCCAACTCGGGCTAGTCTAGTCCTTACAACTGTGAGATTTTCACTATGTGATTCAGAACCAAGAATGTTCTCCTTCACACCTTTTCTCTTGATCACACCTTGATCAATTACAATCTTCACCTTTTAACCTAGAAAGGATTTTTACAAACACGCTCAATCTAACATAAAAGATAGACTTGAGTTACAAATGATGTGTATGATAAAAGTGTTTGGGATTTTGAAACTTCTCAACACTTGTTTGAGATAAATGAAATACAAACTCAGTAAATGATGATCCAAATATATAGTGAAGAGAACTAGAGTTTGCTTGAAGAGTTTTTGACTTGTTATTACTTGAAAAAGTGTTGGTAGATTTGTAAATTGAACTCTTACCTTCATCTTCCAATTGATCTTCAATTTATAGATGATAAAATACTTTGAATATCCAGTTTAAACTGAAGATAGTCGTTGGACACACTTCTCAAGTGTTAGATATGTTTTAAAGCAATTAAACATGTGTTTATATTGCTATCCAGAACGTTCTTGACAAACGAAGAACATTCTTGCTTTTGGGTCTCATGGAAAACATGAACGGGTGAGTGAATGAGTTGTCACATGTCTGGTACTGTTCCATATCAGAATTATGTAGAGTTTTTTCTGCCTAATAATGTAAGTACAATGTACTTGCGTTCTTGCTCACAACTCATCAATTTGGATATCAATCTTGAAACTGTTTTCCTCCTTTGGGCATTCAGCTCAAGTTCTAGGCTTCACCATTGATTTGAGCAGTCTTGATACTCTTTAATATGTGGTTTGGACTGTGAAAATTTATCTATTTTAATTATGCTTTTAAAAGAGAATAACCAAAACATTCTTCGTTTCTATTATATATGAGTGCTGGATTTTGATCTTTGACAGTTGTTATGTGTCATGCTTTTCTACTCTCTACGCGGGCTGCCTTTACAGTGTTAGTGTCTTATCGTTTATGTCCTTGTTGTACTTATTAACCATCAATCTGGAGATTGATCTTGTTTGTTCTTGATGCTTTTCTTTGCCTTTTGTTGATCTTATGGAAAATATCTGTCCAAAATGATCTTATGTATGTAATTCTGTTATTTTCGTAATGAAGGCTAATAATTTGTGATGAAGATTAACAGCCAAAAACAATCTTGATTTATTTATTTGAACTATTTTATAATTTTGAATTTAATTTTTAAAATCATTATCGATAAAGTTGATATGACCATTTATAATCATTTTACTTCTTTATTCGAGGAATTTGAACTCCATATACCATTTAGTTATTTTTGATTTTTTTAGTTAAATATTGGGAATAATACAAACCACAAACTATATATTTATGACGCGGAAATAATATACCAATGACATTTTAAAGTAACATGAAAAATATACAAGAATTTCTTATAACACACTAACTTTGTTTTACTAATTTATTTAAAATTTAATTGATATAAATTTTGAGTGTAATAAATTATAATCGTTAAACTTCAAAAGACACAGAAATGAATAATTGTGATGCCTCCGATAATAAAACTATATAGATGAACAACTTATGAACATTAAACTCATTTAGTTATAAGTAGTATTTTAATTTTGGTTAGAAATAATAAAATAAATTGAAGTCTTGTGGATCGGTGATTTGATTGGCCTGTCTTACTTACGAATGCATAAGGATAAGAGGAATTGGAATTGAAAGATGTATTAACTATTAACTAGTATTGCCTAGCATAGATAAAGAAGAATTGGATTTGAGCAATGAGCATCATGATTTGTAGTTCCATTAGTAGGGTTCCTTGTTCTCCTTTGTTAATTAAAAAACCGAAAAGAATTCCATTGTTGAAATGCCGCAGTGGCAGTAACTCAGATGATTTGAAGGACGCGATTTCTGGGATTGTGGGCGATCAAGTCGAAGAACTGTTGAGCCGAGAGGAGAACAAGGTTTTGTTGGATAGGTTAGACAAAGCGTCTCAGAGAGTTGAGATAGCTAAAAGAGAACTTGCTTTCATTCAAAAACAAGAACTCGCTTTAAAACAGTATAAGGATTATACTCACCAGCTTGAACAAAAAGCTTTTCAGGTACATACAATAACTAGTCTATTACCTTATTTAAACTCGAGTTATTTCTAAGGGTTAGGGTTAGGGTTAGTGATTCATTCGTTTAAACTCACATTGAATGCTTTTCTTAATATTGTTGTAAGATTGCAGAATCTCAAAGAGAAATTTCAGAGGCAAAAGCCTTGATTGAGGAAGCAGAACGCTCCCTGTCAGTAAGTGTGGGAGGTGCTGAAGAAATTGATCGTGATGAAGAGAGATGGGAGTCAGTAAAAGCTGCATCTATCTCTGCCCTTGTTGGCACTTTGTCAGGGCTCCCCATATGCTTCACTCAGGTCACCAACATAACACAGCTGCTTGTTTCTTTAGCAATCAATTTCATATGTTGTGCATTGTTTGGAGTGACTTTTAGATACACTATAAGGAGAGACTTGGATGATGTTCAACTTAAGACTGGGGTTGCAGCAGCTTTTGGTGTTGTTAAAGGTAATCAATCAACTCACGATGCTCTAATGTTAAATGTTAAATAAGCTGAATTTTTGCAAACAAGTTAATTTAGATAAAATTGCATATTGTAGGTTGAATGCTTTGTTGTAACAACATTGTGATGCAGGTCTTGCAATGCTAAGTGGTGGACCATTTTTTGAACTGAACTTTGAAAGCTTATTATCATATGCACGGGATGGAACTATTTATGTGTCTGAGAATCTTCTCATTTTTGTTTCTGCTGCTGTTAGTCTAGATTATTGTTTAAAGACAAGACTTTTGAGCCCTTTTCCAATTGATAGAACTGATTAGTGGAAATTTAAGTTGATTTTCCAGTTATCATAGCCTAAAGGAACATTGATTAAATTTGTTGCTATTGTTTCAAATTTTCAAGTTAATAATGCCTTCATCTATGATCTACTATCACACTAAGACTGGAAAAGTCATCTCAAGTTAATGCACTGCGCTCCTTTGAAAATTAAACACATAAGCTAACATACCCTTAAAACATAAATTCACTTCAACTTGCAACGAGATCACAATAGAGTCTCTGCATTTGCTCCTGAAACACACTTCCACCCTTGTCAATCAGTATCCAATTCCTCTATCACACTGTTTTCTTCACTTTCTCACTCCACCACTTCTCATTTTTAAACTTCTCACAACTTATCAGTTATCAACTTTACAAAAAACTACATTCGATAATACACCACCAGTTTTCAACTTCTCACGCCTCCGTTTTTCAGTTTTCAACTTCTCACGCCACCATTTTCTGTGTTAGTAGTTGAAATCACCTTTTTTTTCATACCACTATTTTTCTTCCATCCTTTCTACTTATTTTTCAACAAATTGATGCTTATACATAACTTCAACGGGAATTTGGACGGGATCTGGAAATCATCGATCCGGAAATCGACGAATTCTGGACGTGAAACAAGATTAAGGTATTTATCATCTCCTTCGTTCCAATCATTTTTTCTCTTTCTTTTTTTTTTTGTTATTTGTGGTTTGAACAATAGTTATTTCTGGACAGATTTGAAAACAAGTTTCAACCATTTTCTCTTCTTTGTTTTTAATAAAAGTTTCCTCCTTATGAAATCCCTAATTCTAATTCATTGTTACTAATTTATGTTGAATTATTGCATAATTTTTAGTATGTCTTATATCAAACATCAAGTTTTGATGCAATTGCAAGCACCCCTGTTATCAACAGTAAATTATAAAATTGTCTCCAAAATAAGTAAGATATCAAAAGGTCAATAGTTTGGTCTTCCAGTAAGTATTTCATAGTTACATAGTTTGGTCAAAAGCTTGATTATTAATTGTTTTTCTTTTATTGACCTCCTCTGGCTTTGGATTGTATTTTATTAGCAAACATGAGTGGCTTATTCTTAATCATGGTTGCTCTGCGTATTCATTAACAATGGTACCTTTATGTGATTGTCTTGGTACGTTGTTTTGTTCACAAGTTTTTTGTTCATTCAAATATTCACCTTTTAAGAATTCGAGAGGATCAAATAGTTCCACTATTCACAATGTTTGCAAAAAGTTTTGCATATTCACCTCTTTTGATAAAATTCTGCATATTCACAATGTTCATTCAACCCCTCTAATAGTCACCTCTTCATAAAAATTCTACATATTCACAATGCTAAAATGTTCAACTATTCCTGTTTTTGTTCATTCACAATAGTGTCTTAAACTTTAAGTTCAATAAGCATTTATGAGATTCAAGTAAACTTAAATGTATAAGATTATAGGTTACCTTCTAACAAATGCATGACAAGGTTATCTATAAAAGAACTTTTTAGCATAAAGTTGCATTTTAATGTTTTTTTTCCTGGGTGCATCTATTGATTCTTGAGCCTTCCAGATTTGGTATTTGATCATATTTCTCTTTTGCAGTTTGTAATTATGCCAAAGGTAGATGGATTGAGGACAAAATAAGACCCTTTTATAAATTTGCTATTACCCTATACTATGCTCATGGGTTTCTAAATATGTTAAAATACATGTGCAACTATTGTTCTGAATTATTCATGAAGGTGTAAAGCTTCTGAAAAAGAAGCTACAAGTGTAACTGAGGTGTGGTGGGCAGTGCTGCTTTGCAGCTACTCTTTTTCCACTACTGTCATTCTATTTCTTTTTTCTCATAGACTAAATGGATATGTCTTTTTTGTTGAGGAAAATTAATTGAATTGTTTATAGAGAACGATAAATTTCAAGAAACGAATACATTTGTGAATTCATGACTTTGTAATTTTTGTTCCACTGAGTTTTCTTAAAAGGCATAGAGGTATTTGAAAAGCTAGAAATCAAAAGATGTTTCAAGCGAACGCCTTAAAAGTTGAGGCAATTGTAGAACATACAAAAGTGTTAGCTTGGAGTTTGCTCAAGCCAAAAAAAACGGGTTTCTACTTCTCCGTCGCACAATGGATTGACCATCCTCTTGCATGTTTGGACATAATTCTGCTCTGTTGAAGTTCTGTTACTAATCTGAGTGGTGTCTGTACAGTGGAGCCGTGAAGCTTGCTGGTGGTTCTGTTAGAATTATTCAATGAGGCAATATCATTGAAATGAGAGGTTGGGAGTATGTTTAGGACATCACAGTGTGTACCTGGCGGTGCTAATATTGGCCAGGCTACTGTTTACATCATGCAGTGGAATTGTAATGAAAAACTATAGTTATATATAATCTTGAATTATTTCTTCTATAATTTCAAGTAAACATTTTCAAATTCTTAATTTCAACCGACCTAACCAGAGAAGTTGTGTGGACTCATTTATTTTGGTGTTGGTTTCATACTGCACATGGAAGTACTTTAGATGCGCAACTAAAGAATTCTGTACATATATTGCACAAGTGAGAGATTGTTGAAATTTTTTATTATATATTTTATTTAATTATTCTATTCCAATATAAGGTTGGCACATATCTTTATTTAATTATATTAGTTATTTAACATTATTCAATTGGATAATTAAATTTCTAATTGGATAATTAATTAAATATTTAATTCATTAATATGAGTTCAAATATGAGTGGATATCATTTATGATCTATTTGGATATAATGGGAATCCTAATTGGTCATCGTACTATATATATGTGGTAACAACCCCAAGATAGTGAGAGGGGTTGTTACCGCATATGATAATAAGAAAGTAATACAAATCGATATGAACAACGTCTATTTTAATATTTGAATTAGTTGAACTTCAAATAGTTGAACTTTTTTTCTCTCAAAATAGATCTAAATTGAACCGCTAGTAAAATAATTACAATTCTTAACCAACTTAGATTAGACGAATAATTACACACATTACACAAGATAAACAAATGGAGCTTAGTAGTATGGTATGGTACTCCTATTTTAGCTTTCAAGTCAATCAAGTCCATTTTTTCTCTCTTTTTTTCCCCTTAACTTCCTTCCTTTGATGCATTTTTAGATTAACAGAGGCACCACCCGTTCTTTTTTCTTTGGAATGAAAAAATAGGTCAATTTATTGTCAGCTTTTTCTAACTAGCCTTAAACGAGACGGTGGGGGTTGACTTAAAGAAAATGTGTTGAAATTTACAACTAGTCTTATTTACAGGCGAATTTATAGATTTGGTTGCTAAATAGAAAAACATATCGGACACAAATATGATGATACAATAGGTTGATCCAACAAAAAAGTAATTCTAAAAGGTTTTGAAAACAAGAAAAATATTTTAAAAATTAATATCAATTAATTGAAAATTATTTAAAATGGATTGACAATTTAGTTTACCTAACACTCAAATTTTTTTTTTTGGGATTAAAAAAGATTGTTGAGGTCACCTAACTCAATCAAATAATAGATTTCAATCCAACAACATATTTTGTTATACGAATATGGGGTAAAGTAACATCAAATGTTTCATAATATTTTTGATGAGACGGTATCAAATAATCTTAACTCATATCTTCCATCCCCACCTTAAATTTATTTCATAAAATAAATGCTAACCCATATATTCATAGGGGTGGAAAAAGCATCCCCTTCTTACATTTGAGATTAAAAAAAGTCCAATCCACTTCAGGCCCATCATACACTAAACATTTTGTTTTTAAAATATCAACATTTTTTTTACAAGGTTAAATTTTTTAGCAATTAAATACCTATTTCTTCAAAAAAAAAAAAAAAAACAATTAAAACCCTGCAACAACAACACTCAACACCTTCAAGCCACTTTGCCCTTGTTTCATAAACAAGTTCGACTCGCACTGAATTCAACTCGCCTGAAATCGCCGCCGGAGTTCCTCGTCGGCTGCCGCATACCGTGAGAAACTCCGCCTTTTCCTTTTTTCTTTTCAATTTTTACATAATCAATTCAATTAAGACTTGTTAATTTCATTTTCATGGAGTATTTCTGCATGCATATGTAAAAACACTTGATTCTAAAAAATTTCTCCGTATAATTTTGCAGCATAATGGACTCTGAACCACAATCCAAAAAGAAAACTAAAAACAAAAAGAAAAAGCAAACTGAACCTGAACCGGTTCATGTTCAAGAACCGGTTCAGGCCAAAGTCGAAGTTGTCCGTGAGAATCCAAACAAAATACCTCCATATATTGGTTATTTTCCTTCTGGTTTTGATCCGGTGAAGTCGACTTCTGGTTCGACCGGTTTCCAAGTATATCGAAACAAGAACATGACTAAGAGGCTTGAGCTTGTTGTTAGTCCTGCTGGTTCGTCGGTTGATTTCGTCGGAACGAATTATATGGGTGAGGCTGCGGGCTCACACCGATCAATGTATGCTCTCGGTGTGTTTGATAAGGAATCTCAGACACTTAAGGTTGTGCCTATTGGTGCTAATAAGGTAAATTGTGAAGAAGTGAGAAGAGGAGAAAAAAGTTTCTTTGGTGTTATTGGAATTTTTGAATGTGTTGTTTTGATTTGTGTGTGTTGTGTAGATATTCAGATTGGATCCCAAAGTTAAAGGCGTGGAATATAACTTATATAAGGAATCTGCGAATGGGACGGTAGAGGAGTTGAGCCAAGAGCAGAGGGCAGCGAAAATGCGACATTCTACTGCTGTTTTGGGAACAAAAAGGCATATTGAGTCGGTATGTTTTGATTACTGTTTATCCCCTTTTGCTTGCTGTGCTAATAGTAGTTACACAACAAAATTGTTAATACAGTGTGGTTTATTTTGAATATTTAGTGAGTGATGCATGAATCGCAGCTTATAGTTGAAAATAAGAGAATATACAGTACCACAAGTTTATGGTTGGAAAAACATTTAAAGTTTCAAAATCATTGGACTTCATTTTCAACACTGCTATCAAATTGTTTATTTTAAGATTTGACCTGCCCATCTTGATCATAACCAAATACATCGTTAGTACTATTAGTAGTAGTAGGTGGATAAAATTTTATTTTGTCTTATCTGATAGTTCGATAGCGAAAATAATCATTGCGTTGTTTTTATTTTAATTTGCTTGTTTGAGATGTTTTTATTTTAGTAGTAGGTGGATAATTTTGTGTACTGTATTTTCTATTTCTATTAAATGATGCTCTGGCATTAAAAAAACTTAATTGATTATTCTGCACTGCAACTGAGATGCTTGTTGTCACTCATGGCAACTCTAAGGTGCCACTGCCCACTATAGCACTCATTGATGTTAAATGTGTTATTTTCTTTTGGCAAAGGATAATTTCTCTAGGCCTGAGACATATTTATGTTTATGAAAACATGAGAGGATGATATGATGACACCATTAATGTTTTTCTAATCAAATACTATTTCATATGACCACACTGTGAATGTGATGCTTGTTGTTATTGGTAGTTGTATCATTATTGAACTCATTGATGTTAATTATATTATTTTCTTCTGGAGAAGGGTAATTTTTCTTTGTCATCAGACATAGCTGTGTCTTTGAAACATGAGTAGATGATATGGTGCCTTTGATGCCCTTCAAATCAAATATGATTTCATATGGCCACTGCGGAGTGAAGTTTATAATGACAATTGCAAAATTTGTACAGAGCTTTGATAGAGTATCCTTCCGATAAAGAAACCTTCATAAACATAAACATGTTTAAAATGATTTACCTTAATTCGAGAGTTGCTGGAAGTGTACCTAGACAAATATTTATTTAGTATAATTTGTCATATTAACAAGCAACCATTATATCAACAATCAAACGAGGGAATAAGACTTACTATTGACAGCTTAGTAATCATTTTACTATGTTAGACCTAGGAGAAATAAAAGTAATTAAATAACTATAAATAACGATTAAGATAATATCCATATCATCTTTTTATTAGTGAAATCTTATCTATGTAAGTATGTAACTAATAGTATTTATTTATTTTAAGTCTCTTAATCTTTTACATTAATATTAATATACTATACATTAGTTTTAGCTATATGACCTCTTTCACAAATTTCTACATAGAAAGCACCTTCAAGCCGAGGAGCTGTTTTTTTGTTCTTAGTTATTAAGTCCATTCGTTTCTCTGATAAAGTGATGGAATCTTGGAACTGAATTATACAATTTCCTACTGGTACTGTACTTCGTTTCTGAGATGTGAACAAGACACTGAGATTAGACAACTTATATATTAATTATAATAAATCCTAGGCAAGGAAATAAGTAAATACATTGTTGGCATTTTCTTTTTATATTTCAAATTCCTCTGGGAGTAAAGTTAGAAGCACCAACTATAAGTATAGTCTATCTTGTCTAATACCTAACTCAGCAAAATTGCTACTCCCATCTCTGATACTCTTCTTATAAACTTGCAAGCAGTTTATTTCACTTTGCTAGTTTTAACATTTAATCATTGTAAACTTCTCTATACATAAAATGTTAAAATCCCAAGTTAAAATGATATCTTTATCCCTGTACTCTGTGACTTAATTCTCTCTCTGTGTTTGTATGTGTGTCTGCATTCAGTTTTTGAATTTGGGACTTAGATCTAACTAAATCCCAAAAGTTAGCTCGAGAAGTGAGGATTGCTCAAGCCTTACTGTTACAAGGATTAATTTGGCCATATCTCTAGTCAATATGGGATCTCAACATTCAGAATCTGCTCTTGAGCTTGTTTTGTTTCAGTTGCAATTTCATAACCTAGTAGCTTTCTTAAATGCCCTGCCTTTTTCCTTAAAAAGAGTTGCATCCCAACTTTTACAAGCCATTATAATCAGGTCAAATGGACCTCTACACCTCAAGTTTTGTTGCCTTTAACACAAGCTGTTCAAAACTAAATTCCAGGGAACCTTACCCGTTCTAAACTAAATTCTGAAAAGACAAGTACTACAAATTATTTAATTTTAACACAAGACTACCACCTCTTAGCTTTCTAAATGAGACCTGCCTCCATTATATAACACAGTTCATTTGCATGAATTCTACAACTCTAACTTTGGGCAACAACTGTTAGTTCTGTTTTTCTACTTATATAATTTCTTTGAGGAAGCAAACCGTCCTAGAATATATATTTTATCTTGTTCTCAACAACATCCAATCAGCTGACAAAAGGATCAACTTGTTCTCAACCAAAACATTCAAAGGTATCAATGCAGTATGACACTTGATCATACTTAACTGTCTGGTTGTAATCATAGCATCTATACCATGAAACTCCCAAATTCTGGTCAGTACAAATTTCATGAGACAAGGACAGCCTAGGAAAAAACACGGCAAGAAATTCAAAACATGCAGAAAAAAATTGGTTTTAAATAATCACTATATGAAGACGCAGGTGTACGTTGTATAAGAAACATAATTAAAACAGAATAAACAAGTAATAGGTGTACGTGTTGAACAGAGCTGTGCAAGGGCATTTTCAGAAGCCTTTAACTTGCCTTCGTTGTCATTGACATGATTTCCTTTGGTTACCTATGTGTCTGGAGCATGCCGTGTTCTGCTCTGTATAATGGATTAATGGTATATTGTTGTGTCTCTCCATGGGATTTGATTTTGCATAGATGCTAGCTCCCACTTAGTGGTTCTATTCTTATTTCCCACCGATGCTGCATTTTTGGTAAACCATTTAAGATGCTTTTCGATACTTCGTATATATCGTCTTAAAAGAATGAACCTGAGAAAAGGTACTGAGTTCCTATTTTATATTGTCCATTATTTTATTATTATGATATTATGAAAATTTATCAGTTAACCTAATTTTAAATAACCTTTTAGGTTGTATTTATAGATGAGGATATTACTGTTAATTGATTGAGTCTCCTATTAATTATCATTCAACAAGGTATACCTGATTTTTATTGGAATTGTTTTCAACTAATCTCGGAATTTGTATTATTCTGCAGAGTAATAAGATTCTTGATATGGGAAAAGATGAAGAACCTGAGTCTAAAAAAAATCTGGTTGAGAAAATGAAAAATGTTGTTGTAAATGAAGCGGCTCTTGCAAATACAGAAGCTAATGTTTCTCGCAGTATACCACCATATAATGCTTCCGCGACTACACCTCAGGAGGCTTATGTATTGGACAGAATCATCCTTGATAGAGAATGGAATTATCTTGAAGACATTTATTATATTTTGGAACAGGGAGAAGCAGCAAACTTCAGTGCTTATCCAATATTTATTCGCAACAGGATAGGCAGATTAAAGAAGATTGAGGTATTTATACAAATATAACCCTTTTTTGCTTAAAATATAATTTTAGAGTTCCTAATTATTGCTCATTTTGAACCGGCCTACTTGAAAAAAAATAGTTTTGCTTTAACTGTGATATACTTATATTATGTAAGGGGAAGAAATGCTTAGACTCCTGCTCACTCGATAATTAAAAGTATATATTTTTTCATGAACGTTCTTGAATTTAGGGGATGTGGTCATTTACCAGCAATTTTCGGTGCCCCACTGGATTGTTTGTTGAAGTTAGCCAATTAATTAAACTGATTAGCCCAAAGCTATTGTGGTAGATTCTGGACCTGAAGCTATTATTTTGTACTAATTTATGTACAAAATATCTTTTTTCTAATACACTTACAAAGTAAAGGACGAATGGGCACTTCAAAATGGCAACTTTGTCCTGTCATATCTGTATCATACACGCATACATGTCTGATTGTTCATGGACACCAAACCCGAACCCCTTCAGTCTACAAATACTGTGTGCCTTTTGCAATATCTTACCTCCTATTATTTTTTATAAAAACTTTTATGCCATACAAATAGCAGTACCACCATAATTTGATTAATGATGACATTTTATTGTGCTTACAATATAATGATTTGTGTCAACTTTAAAACAATGACTCTCTCTATTTAAGATTTATGATTTTATATTTTGCGCTGTGTTATAGTTGTTTTGAGTTTTAAATTTGGTAGTATGTTTTGTATGTGTGGTTCTGTTTCCTGTATTAAACAATCATGTAGTCGGCCTCTGCTGTTCGATGAAAGATTGGATGACTTGTATTTCAAAATGTACTTTAAAACCATCCAATCTTCATTCGTGATCGCGATACCATGACTCCGTGTGTTTTCTAACTGCAGGAAATCTGGGTCTGTGCTTTCTTGAATAAAGTTCTGAGATTTGTTTTTCCTGATAAAATTATTATATCCGTTATCTACTGTCTTTATTTACAGGATGAGTCAGAAAAGAAGAAGCAATTTTGCATACTCTCATACATCAATCATCTTATCAAGTTCAAAGATCAGCACTCCATGGATGGTGTTTCCTCTGCAAAGTCCCACAAAATTCCCAATATTTTGCGTTCTAAATTTTTAACGATGTTTGATGTTTCTGAATCAAAAAGGCTGCCAACTGAAAAGATTAATCTTCTCATTTCTTATGTTTTGGTGCTCACACTTTTCATCGACGGGTTCCAAACTGACTACAAAGATATAGCAAAGGATCTGAGGATGTCTCTAATACCCCTGAGACTCCTCTATGAGCATTTGGGTGGCAAAATTGTATTCCAGGACAAGAAATCCTATGCCACACTTCCTATCCCACTTACATTCCCTGAGTTAAAGCTAAGGAAGAGGAAAAGATAGATTGTTCCATTTTTTGAATCTGTTTTTGTTATTATTGACTGTTGCAAAACAAGTTGTTAGGTAAGTCATTTTGATAAAGTGATGTCAAAATTTTGCTATCCACAACCCCAGGAGTGGTTGAATACTTTAGTTACTCTTTTTAATCTACTTACATTTGAACCATGTTGCTTTTGTGTTTTTGATGATTTTGAAATTAGCATAATATTTAAATTAATAGGCACCGGAAATGTTTCTAGATAAAAAGGTTAAATATCATTCGTGGTCGCTTAACTTAATTTTGGTTAACGATTTAGTCTTTTATTTTTATTTTTCTCGATTTGGTCTTTTATGCTTTTAAATAATTTCAGCGTTACTCCTTAAGTAGGGAGTTCTGTTAAGAAAATGTTAAAAACTCCCTTATCTAGATCATTGTATATGTTCATCAAACATTTAAGAACGATTGTCACTAATCTGAAGTGATGTCTATGGAGTATAAATACCCATAATTTTAGTTTTAACGAATCAATACTACTACTAAACTTTGAACAAACTTTGAATATTTTTCTGAAATATTTTCAAAACATAAAGGATAACTTTATCTGAATACGGAGGAGGAATTTTTTTAACTTTTTTTTTAACGAAATCACACTTAAAAGGTAACGCTGAAATTATTTAAAAAACATAAATGATTAAATCGTTAACTTAAATTAAATTAAGGCACCGCATGTTATTGTGGTATTTAGTCGAATAAAAATGTACTATGACAACTTTGTCCCTTCATATTGAAATTCAACATGTATTGGTTATACAAGTTCCATCTAAAAAAGAAATATACAAGTAAATTTCATTGGTTAGATAACCAACTTTTTATATGAAATGTTTTAAATATGTACCTTGACATTACATTTTGTCAAGATATGGTTGGTGTGGACCCCTAGTCTTTGCAAAACGCTCTACTTCTACTTTGACAATGGTTTTTCAACGGCTAACTTCCATTTATAAATAACAATGATGTTACATTACCCCAATTAAGGTATTGAGTAGATTAGATATGCCCACACGTGTATGTCAATTGGTATTCTCATGGTCTTATACACCCACATGGTACCACAGTAGTTATAGTTATAATGACAGTTAGATTTAAAGAGAGCAAATTTCTCTCTCTAAATCTAAAAATCTCTATGGTTGTTGCATCATTTAGTAGTTTTTGAGAATATGAGATCACGTAGAAACTGGTTTGTGATATATGTGATAGTTTTTGTAGGACCACTCATATAGGAGTTCAACGCTAATTGAGAATATTTCAACTTTTTTTATTGTTTTATTATATCTCTATATATTATATATTTATATATAAAATTATATATTATATATTTATATATAAAATATTATGTAATTTTGAAATTTAAAATTTTATATTAACTTTCTATTTCAACAAAATTTTAAAAAATTAATGCTCTAATATTTGGATGATAAATCTAATATTAAGTGTACATAGAAATTCTTGTATGGTACAGGACATAACACTTCACACTTGGACAAGACCAATAAAAACAATAAAGAAATGTCACATCTCCACTCAAAACTTAAAGATATTAAATATATAGATCAACTCTCTTAATTCTCCTGGTTTGTTGAGTTTAATTGATTTGATCTGACTTTTGTTTGATTTAGAAAATTCAACACTGATCCACAAGCCAATCTAATTTGATAACATGACTGGATTGTCTATGTCTTTGATTCTTGATCGAACAATCTGATTTTAATAACAATGCAATTTAGTGAGAGTGAATGTGTAAAGATTTATTATATAATTATGAATTAATTTGATATACTTTTTTTAACCAATTAATTTGATACACTTATATCAAGCTTCTTAAGGGATAAGCTTTTTGAGTTACAATTTAGGGGTAAAATTTTCTTAAATAATTGATTTTAACATAACAGTTATAAATCACAGTGTAAAAATGAGGCTTACTTTAAAATATTATTTTGAAAGCCATGATAGAAACTTAATATCTTAGGATAACATGTTAGACATGTAAGGTGAATTATTAATTCAATACACAATAGTCAATGTTTTGAACTCTTGACTATTTACTTAAGATATATGAAACTCTTACCACTTAAACTCAAAGTGGTAATAGTTGTTCTAGACTCAACAGATGTTTTACTTTTTCCAACGTTAATCCATCAATTTAAATCAGCTATAAATTGTTGAGGGAATTTATCATATGACAATTATTTTTTTAAAATAATATTGAGATGCAAAAGTATCACTATGAATGACCAACATCTCAAATATGTTAGTATTTAGTAATTCAACGGTCATTTGCAACATTTTAAAAACGTCATTAATGTTAATAGAGAAAACAAAGATAAAAGAGACAAATCAAAATCCATATAAAGAATATTAGAGGAAACAAAAACTTAGAAAGACTAAACCTATTACGCGAGAAGTCATCCCTAGTACAATGAAGCATAAAGTCCCACCAAGTAACACCTAAAATTTTCAATTTATCATCACAATGATTACTCTCCCGAAAATGTAAGAAACGGAAAAACGAAAAACAAATAATATTCAAACAATTTAACCATATGTTGCGAAGGTTTCAAGGAAACTATAAATATGTTACTAAAGGTTTGGACTGCCATAAGCAAGTCGCATTATAACCAAAAATTGATCCAACCTCGATCACGAGCAATCTCAATTGCATGCATGGTTGCACATAATTCTGCATGTAAAACATTAGAAACCCCAATATTGAAAATAAACCCTTCAATTGAAAAGTCCATTTGTAATCACGAAACAAGTCTCCATAAGCTGACAATTCAAGCAAGCTATGAGAAGTTCGATCAAAGTTGCACTTGACCCAATTAATCGGAGGGTGCAACCAATTAATTTTTCTTTAATCTATAATATGCATCCATTCAAGATATTACATCCTTCTCAAGCATTCTGTTGAAAAGATCAACTGCATTTTCAGGTGAAAAGCACTTCATGTACAATCCATCAAAGTTGTAAAGACAATAGTTTCCATCTCAAAACCATAATTCACGGTCAATTCATGAAGCTTCGTACCTTGTTCCAAATCGGAAGTGCAAGCACACGCTCGCAATGCGCTAACCACCGTAACCTAGTTGGGTTTAATTCTCTTATCTTTCATTGAAAAGATTTAATGCATTAATTTCAGCTCCGTTATCAGCATAACATGCAACCATTGAACTCCAAGATATAATATACTTATCAGGCATTTCCCTGAACAAGTTTTCTGCACTCTTGATAGAACCAGCTTTTCCATATAAATTAAGCAGTGAATTGGCCAAACATAATTTAGCATCTAAACCCTTTCTTTTTACAAAACCTTGAACACTTCTACCAAGCTTAAAACCGGATAACTGAGCATAGGCAGAAGCAACACTAACATGTGTCACTATAGATTGTTGGAACTTTTGTTGGTGGTATGCTGCAAATCTTGAACAAGAAGATGATGAACTTGATGATGATGAACTTGATGATGATGAAGGTTGCACAAGTAAATTCCAAAGCGTGTGTATCACACTAAGCTTTAGGTTCGATTTGTTGGAACCAAGTTGGTTTTACATATAGAGTTTTGATGTTAACAAAAGTATTTTATGAGAACAATATATTTGACTTCAAAAGAGTATGAAAGAAGATTCATGTTTTTGAAGAAAATCTAAAATAAGATTTGATTCAAATTTATAATTGAAGAAAAATCTTAAATAAGATTTGATTCAAAATTATAATTGATGAATATCTAAAATAAGATTTGATTCATATTTATAATTGAAGAAAATCTTAAATAAGATTTGATTCAAAATTATAATTGATGAAAATCTAAAATAAGATTTGATTCAAATTTATAATTGATAAAAATCTAAAATAAGATTTGATTCATATTTATAATTGAAGAAAATCTTTGACCAAGTTGAAAAGAAGATATGGTCAAGATTTGAAGAATATTTGAAGAAGATTTGATTAAGATTTGAAGAACATTTGAAGAAGATTTAGTGAAGATTTGAAGAATATTTGATCTACATTTAATGAAGATTTGAAGAAGATTTGAAGAAGATTTGAAGAGTATTTGAAGAAGATTTGAAGAATATTTGAAGAAGATTTGAAGAATATTTGATCTACATTTATTGAAGATTTGAAACATTTTAATGAAGATTTGAAGAATATTTGATCAACATTTAATGAAGATTTGAAGAATATTTGATCAACATTTAATGAAGATTTGAAGAATATTTGATATGAAGAATTTACAAAGTCAATCTACACAAAATTGGAACAGAATCATTCTGAACAATTTACAAAGTCAATCTACACAAAATAGGAACAGAATCAATTTGAAGAATTTGCAAACTCAATCTAAACAAGATACAATTCAGAATTAAATAAGGACTAAATTGAAGCCCAAATTTTCACTATAAATAGACACTCAAGGCTGAAGGAGAAAAGTATCAAAAAGTAGAAGAACTCAAGCTCAAGATTCCAAATTCATCTTAGAGTTCAAAGAGAGAAACACTTGTTCAAGTTAGAAATATCTTTTAAGTGTTCTTTTCTTAAAGTGTGAGAGTTATTGTTATTATCAGCTTTGTTAGAAGCAACTACTCAAGTTTCAATCTCTTGTATCCAACCCGATAGTGGTTTAGTTCCTTCTTCAATCTGGGGTCGTCAGGTTGTTAGGAGAAGACTTGGCTTGTAGGGTCAAGGTGGTTAGTTCCTCAAAAGTCTGGGATTGTCAGGCTGTTTGGGAAGACTGACTTGGAGGGTCAGGTGCTTTGTAATTCAAGGTTTTTGAATTAGTGGATTAAAGCCTTCTGAATGAGGGGACTGGATGTAGCCAAGTTAGTGGTGAACCAGGATAATTCTACGCGTCAAATTATTTATGCTTTCATTGCTTGCTGCTTCTAAATTCGATTGCTTCTACTCCATGTAAATAACCAAATTCAAACTAATTTTTAATTATTTATAAATTATTAAAAAGGTATCAAGTTTGTGCAAACACAATTCAACCCCCTTCTCGTGTTCGCACCTTCACGATTCGCCCCCACCAATCTATATATATTGGATGCAAATGGGTTAACCGGCGAATCCCCTTCAGGATACTTTGGAATCCTTGAAGTGAATTGCACATTCACATCAAGCGTATCTTTCAATAGTATGTTACAAAATAATGTTTCTTATTCTTCACTCATGCATTAGAAAATAATAAGATGACTTAGAATATAAGAATAGGTGAGAAAAGTAGATGGCAATCACTCAAATTTCGTATATTCATTTTGTCAAAAGTGATACTATTTATAGAAAAATAATGTCACTTGGGAAAGAGGTACAATCCTTGGTTCTGCCATTCTGTTTCGCCAAAAGATATATACATATATCGTTCCGTTAATGACCAAAGTGTTGCACTGATTTGGTGGTCGATCAGCGCTTCTCTTCGCAGATGACTCGAGACCTTGCTGTGATACACAAGAAACACAACCACTAAACCAGCAACAACATCATGTTAATAATAACCAATTATAGATACATATATTACCCAATATTTTGGAAATATCTCACATAGATCATGACTCATTTTCTCCGAGACAACCATTCGGGAGAAAAACGCGAGTGCAAGTTCCGGACTGTCACACTGCTCATAACCACTAACAATTGAAGTCCATAAAACAACGTATGGTTTTCGATACTCTGAAAAAACTTTCACAGCATCATTCATTTGACCATATTTTGAATACAAATCAATCAAGACAGACCCAACAAACATATCATCATCTATCCTCTCTTTCTTGAGAAACCCATGAATCATCTTACCCAATAAAGGCTTCCGCAAACCCGCGCACGATTTCAACGCAATAGACACCGAGTAATTGTCAGGTCTTTCTTCAATTGATAAAGCACAAACATCATACATTTGACGGTAACGTCTCTACCCATTCTCCCTACGAACAATAACTTCTAAGCAAAGCATTCCATAGATAAACATATCTATGAAGCGTTTCATCAAACAGTTTATGTACATGGTGAATTGATACATATCTAGCATAAAGAATATTGAGCTTTGTAACAATAAAACTATCATGGGCAAGACCAACTTTCAACTTTTCATGTATTAAGAGTAATGAAAGTTAAAACTTTTTCATGTAACTTGTGTTGATTCAAATGAAACACACCATGGCAATTCTTAAATGGAATAACGGGATCCATATTTGTTAATCTATCATTTATAACATCCACGAGCAATAACTTATTAGTATCTTTTATAGTCCAACCTTCATAGATTATCTTTATCTCTTTTTATTTTTTTATTTTTTTTATTTTCTTGTTGTAAATTCCTCATTTGATCATTTAATACAACAATAATAATAATAATAATAATAATAATAATCATTTAATAATAAAAATACCAACAACCTATTACTACTAATAAATAATAATAACGGTTAAATATTTTTTTTACTAGAAGTTAAATAAATTTTTAGTTTCTATAAAATTTTAAAATATTATTTTTAACTCCTATAAAAAAATTTCTCAACATTTTACTCCCTAAATAATTTTTTTATTTCGTTTTAGTGTCTATTTTCAAATACAAATTATAATAAATTAATACTTTTAAACCCTATAAAATCAAAATAATAACCTCAAATCCTAAAACCTACTAATAATAGTAACCTCAAACCCTACCCATTAAACCTTAAATCCTATAACATGGAACAAAATAAATATTTTTATTTAAATTATAACATAAGACAATCGCATACTTAATGAGACAAAGTAATTTTTTTAGGCTTAAATGCAGTTTTAGTCCCCCTATTTTAACTGATTCGCAATTTTGGTCTCCTTATTTTTAATTTCGCAATTTTGGTCTCCTTATTTTAACTGATTCTTAATTTTGGTCCCTCTATTTCTAACTTCGCAATTTTGATCCCCCTATTTTAACTGATTCGTAATTTTGGTCCCTCTATTTTTAATTTCTCAATTTTGGTCCCTCTATTTCTTAAAATTGAGACATTTGTAAATTTAATGGATCACGTATTTTTTTAATAAAATTTAATTGATTACATTTTAAAAAATATAAAACATTAAGAAAATATTAGATATTTATTTTTAAAAATATTTTTTATTATAAAAAACTATTTAAAAAATAGTTTTCAATTATTTAAAACTAATTAATTCTAAAAATAGTTTTATTTATTATTTTTTTAAACTTATTTCAAAATTTATTATTATTTTTGAATAATTTTTAATTATTATTTTTA
>JBBPBP010009777.1:2292855-2312376 GCA_037974735.1 Cicer chorassanicum
ATTGAATTAATAACAATAATAATTAAAAATTCTTTTTAAAACAGTTTTTAAAATAATAAATTTTGAAATCAGTTTTTAAAAAATAATAAATAAACCATTTTTAGATTTAATTAGTTTTAAAATAATTAAAAACTATTTTTAAGTATTTTTTATCATAAAAAATATTTTTAAAAATAAATATATGTTTGTTATATATTTTTTAAAATGTAATCCATTAAATTTTATTAAAAAAAATATGTGATCCATTTGATTTACAAAATGTCTCAATTTTAAGAAATGGAAGAACCAAAATTGAGAAATTAAAAATAGAAGGACAAAAATTACGAATCCATTAAAATAGGGAGATCAAAATTGCGAAATTAGAAATAAGGGGACCAAAATTGTGAAATTAGAAATACGGGACCAAAATTGCGAATCAGTTAAAATAGGGAGACTAAAACTGCATTTAAATCGTTTTTTTATTAAACACGCAAAACATAAAAAGCATACTAATTGGGAAGAACACTAATGTGACAAAAGATAAAGAACTCAAATTAATTTTTTTATTCAACTAAAAGCATACTAATTTGAAATCAACAAAAATCAATGATAACATAAAGAACTAAAAAAAAAATATCATTGTGAGGAATATACGAAGAACCAACAAAATAAATAAATAAAAACCAACAAAAGTAAAGTAAAGAAATACATGCATAACAACACAAACTTGAAGAATCAAAACGTAAAAGCAACTCATAAGATACAAAAGCAACATAAAGGATAAGAAGAAAAAAAGTCGAAAAGACAATTTTTAAGTTGTGAAAAAATCTCAATTGAATACCATCGAATTTTGTTGTCCTCTTTAAAAAATGTAAAAAATATCAACTCAGAATCTATTAAAATCTTAATCGAAATCACTTTTTTTTTTAATTAAAAAGTATTTTGAATTCTTTAGAAATCTCAATTCAATAAACTCCCTACATATATTAACTATAATTTTTTTTATTAAAACGTTACTTAATTTTGATAATTAATAAATATTATTAGGTACTATAACGTAGTTTATTTTTTTTAACTAAACATTAACACCAAATAAAGTCTTTTCCAAATGAAGTCGTTAGATAACAAAATGCTCACTAAACGTTTGGCTACTACCATAACTCAAACCTATGGTAATTCTAACTCCTATGTCTAAATCAACTAAAAACAAATTCAAATCAAGTTACATTTGATCGGATAACTCAAACCTATGTTAAAAATATAACCTGAGTACCTCATAATCTATTAAAATCTTAATCGAAATCACTTTTTTTTTTTAATTAAAAAGTCTTTTGAATTCTTTAGAAATCTCAATTCAATAAACTCCCTACATATATTAACTATAATTTTTTTTATTAAAACGTTACTTAATTTTGATAATTAATTTTGATAACGTAGTTTATTTTTTTTAACTAAACATTAACACCAAATAAAGTCTTTTCCAAATGAAGTCGTTAGATAACAAAATGCTCACTAAACGTTTGGCTACTACCGTAACTCAAACCTATGGTAATTCTAACTCCTATGTCTAAATCAACTAAAAACAAATTCAAATCAAGTTACATTTGATCGGATAAGATCAATTATTTTAAGAAAGTAATACAAATCGATATGAACAACGTCTATTTTAATATTTGAATTAGTTGAACTTTTTTCTCTCCAAATAGATCTAAATTGATCCGCTAATAAAACTATTACAATTCTTAACCAACTATGAATAATTACACATTACACAAGATAAACAAATGGAGCTTAGTAGTATGATATGGTACTCCTATTATAGCTTTCAACGCAATCAAGACACCACCGTTCTTTTTTCTTTGAAATGGAAAAATGGGTCAATTTATTGCCAGCTTTCTCTAACTAGCCTTAAATGAGACGGTGGAGGTTGACTTGTTAAAAAAAATGTGATGAAATTTATATCTAGTCTTATTTACGGGTGAGTTTATAGATTTAGTTGCTAAATAGAAAAATGTATAGGACACAAATATGATGATACAATAGGTTGATCCAAAAAAAATATTCTAAAAGGTTTTGAAAACAAGAAAAATATTTAAAAAAGTAATATCAATTAATTGAAAAATATTTAAAATGGATTGACAATTTAGTTTACCTTTACTATCTATCATGGACCTAAGGTACTTAAAAAGTAATATCAATTATTTATATTATTTTCTAAAACTAGATTTTTCTTATCTTGCTTCCGATGTTATCTATTACAATGCACTAATCTTCCATCTCGTCAATAACAATTACAAATAAATATAAATTTTAAAAATTAAAAATAAAAATACAAAATAAATTCAAAAAGTTAAAGACCGAAATTTTCTTGGAGCTGAATTTCTAAGATAAAATTTCCACCTTTAATTCTTTAACATGTGCATTAGTTACTTGATTTAGCATTTGCCAAAAACTATTTATTTTCACAATTGATGAAAAAATAAATAATTGATTTTTTTAATTAATACTACATTCATCCTTAAATTTAATACTATTTTAAGAAATTATTTTGTCCCATTTATAAGATTTTCTTTAAATTTTGAATTGCATTAATTACATTTTTATCTTGATATATTTTTCTACGATCAACCATATTGTAAAAAAATAATAAATAATAAAATTTATAAAAATAATATTGATTTTCAACAAATTTAATATTAACGAGAGTGATAATTAATCACCACCGATAATCTCCGTTCAAACAGCTGCGGCTAGTTACTTAAAGAGCATACCAAGTTACCAACCAATCAACGGCGAGTTATTATCACTATGATTATTTGTAAAATGAGAGACACGCGCATAGCACGTGTTATAGTTGATTATATTTAATGCAAAGCTAGTTGGGAATGGATCCCTGCAGGTTAAAAACAAAGTCAGTGGAATCTAAACCATTCACTTATCACATTTACACGTGGTCAAAACATTAAAAGAGAAATGGATGGTGGAGATTTTCACTGCAGATTCTCTTCGCCTCCACCATTCTTCCACTGGAGTCCCACCATTAAATATTAAAATGATTTCTTCCACGATACTGAAAGTTACGTTTTCAAAAATATATTTGCGTAATTGAAACCTTATTAAAATGTCTGATTTACTCACGATACTATATATCCACGCACTTACTTTCTTGTCTCCATTTATTAACGCATTTGGTGACTTTATTATAAAAAATGATTTTCCATTATATCATTATTATTATTTAACTATTTTCTGAAAAAGAAAACAAGTGCTCTTCAAATTTAGCCATTCCCTTCTTCTTTCTTTCTTTCTTTCTTTCTTTTGTTTCTGATCTCACGTCTCAACCACACACACATGCAATTGAATTCAATTCAATTAAGTGCATGAATGAAAATGTACAATGAATGAGATGAGAATAACGAAATTGAAACCCTGTTTATGATTGAATTGAATTGAAGGGATCTATCTGCACTTTTCTGGATCTGAAATCAAATGCATGGGTACAGCCGCCTAGGAAGGAGCAAGGGCAGCGGCGGCGTTGGTGGCGGTGGAAGCTCCTCCTTTACCTCATCATCATGGTCCAAATTTGTATTTGTTGTTATGTCAGCAATTTTGAGAAGGCGTGGGTTGCTTCTATTTGCGCCTTTATTGTATATTTCAGGGATGTTGTTGTATATGGGTTCATTAAGCTTCGATGTTGTTCTTGTTCATAAACACCGTCACCGTCCTCTTCCTCCCGGTTCTCTTTATACAAGTCCTCAACTCTTTCATAACCTTTGGCCTTTCATGGAAACTGACAATTCAACTTCTCTCAACGTTGTAAGTTCTTTTCATTTATATTCAACTTGCTTTTCTCTGCCTCACATTGCCAATTTTCTCCATTTTCTTTAATGTATATTTAGTGTTTAGTGTTGTCAATTGCAGATTGCTGAAAATAACACTTTGTTCATATTTGACAACACTTTCTTCTAATGGTGTATCGCTAAGCAATAGCTATTTGACACCACTATTGGAGTAAATTGTCATTTTGATCCTACACGTGTGACAAGGTGTCACTATAGCTTTTGAATGTATTATAATTACAAAATCTTTATTGAGTGTATTTTCTGTTAGTAATTTGATGAATCGAACTCACTATTTACTAAGAAAAAAACATATTGGAGGACTAAACTAAAACACCACTAACGAGAGACATATTGGATGATGATTTTGTAATTTTGGTCAATTGATTATAAGGATAGCATCTTACGTATTCAAGGAGAATGTTGTGGTGTGTTACTTCAATGATGCATGTATTTAGTGTTGACTGGAAACATGTGGTTGATTGATTGATGCAGTTGATGAAAGCTTGGAATGTGAAAGAGAATAGACACTGGAAGCCTTGTGCAAACAAAACACTTCCTCAAATAGGTAGTATTTTCTATTCTTCTCTTTTCTCCTTTTTATGGAGAAAGTATTGTCCAATTTGAAATATTTGTTTTACTTGTTTGGTTGTTGCACTTTTGCATTGCTTATCTTTTCCACCCTTCTCACTCTAATTTGTTTCTTTGCTATATTGGCTTTCCTATTCAAGTTCAGGAATCTTTAGTTTGATTATTATTTTATCTCCTCTATCCGTGTATTTTATCATTGTTGAAAGAATTTGCTAACTTTTTCTTGTCCTTTTTGCGTAGAATTGCCCAAGTCGAACGGGTACCTTATAATTGAAGCAAATGGTGGACTGAACCAGCAACGCTTGTCGGTATGCCTATTTATGACACCAAAGATTTTATTTTTATTGGTTTATTTATTTAGGATTAGGAGTCTTGTGTAGTACGTAGGAATGCTTATTCCTTTTCTTGCCTCCCATCTTATTTTTGTTAGCAGAAAAAAATGCTATTATTATAATATTGTTCTTTTTTTTTCTTTCTGTAAAACTCTATTTGTTATCAGCTTGTAAAAAAATAAAAGATAAAATATGAATTATTTTTAACATTAATCCCTATAATCTTCACTCATATTACATATATAATATATACATCAGAAAAGTTAAACTTTGTTTTCTCATAAGGGGCATGTATGTTTTTTCAGTTAAGCTCAAGTTCCTAATTGTAACATCCCGACCCTTACCGTTATCGGCGATGTTAGTCACGACCTTCTCATCCTCCCTTTCCCACCGTTGGAACGCCTCATCACATTTCCACTACCAATTGAGCCAGTAGCTCAATTGGTAGTGGGAATGTGATGAGGCATCGCCGATAACGGTAAGGGTCGGGATGTTACACTAATGCAATTAAATTTGACTGGTAATGGCAATTTTGTTCCATTCTTATTACAAGGATTCACCCTTCTGTTTATGTAACATGCCATTTAAGATGCCAGTCCATTGTGAATGAGTGTAAGAAAGCTTGAAATCATGTAGGTGGGAGGAATTGAATTGCAGTTAATGGTGATTTTCTACAGTGATAATTTGTTTCTGAAAATGGATATCCAATGAGTTATATCTACTGCTTGCTTTATTAAGTTGGTGAATATTTTCCTCTTCATGTTTGTCCTTTGTGTCATTTTGCTCCTAATGACGCATGGTGGTAGACTGCCAGTGTACATCGTTTAATGCTATTTGATGAACATCAATGCCGTGGATTGCTGTCCACATTGGATCATGTGTCCATATTGTTCTAGCACTTATTATACTACTCACCATGCAGATATGTGATGCAGTTGCTGTGGCTGGATTACTAAATGCAACTCTTGTTATTCCAATATTTCATTTAAATAGTGTATGGAGAGACTCAAGGTATTTTTGCTTATGTTATGTGTAATTTTAAAATTTGTAACATGATTATTGTGGTTGTTTAATTTATGCATGCTTATTGGCTGTCAAATCTCATTGCTATAGCTCAAACTATTTTTGAGTTTCTTCACAACCTATCATTCACATGGGAGTTTGAATTTGAAAAATAAATCATGTTTCATCATTCTACTTTCTCTAGGTACTCCATTTTTATGACTCACGTGCAAGATAGGTCTGATAGGATCTCAGCTTAAAAAAATTGTACGATCTGGGGACAGAAGATCACTTTGAATTTTCTTTTTTTAATAAATCTTTGTAGCTGACCCCACCTGATGGAAATAAAAAGCTAAGGTTTTTGTATTAAATCTTTGGAATGGACTTCGAATTTAAGGGTTGTAATATATGCATAGGAAGGAACTAATCAACTAATTCTATGCATCTTAGTGATGGAAAATAAGCGAGGCTAGGTACTATATAGAGCGTACTTCTGTTTTTCTACAATGACTCATTTCTTAATTATTAGTCACCATCTCTTTTCTCTATAATTTATATCTTACAGAAAATTTAAAAGCTTTTGGCAATTGAAAACAGACCTCAGTTTGAGTTTTGATCTTTTGCTATTTTGACATATCTTGCACCATTCAGTTCGAACACATCACCACTTGAATATCCTGAACGTCAGAAGTCATCTTAAATGTACTATGGATGCAAGACTCATAAGTAACAGTCACAGATGCTGAACTGAGAGTCCATTACATTATTTGCCACTGCATGGGATTATATTACATCATTCAAAGAAACTACTTTTTGATACAATGATTTACTCCTTTTTATGCATAACTGAGACCTCTGATATGTAAACTTCATTAAGTTCTGTATGCGTTGAACATAGAATTCTTTAGGTTTTATAATTCTCTTGCTTAAATTGGAAAAGTTTACATCGTCTTCATCTTGCAGCCATTTCGGTGACATTTTCGACGAAAATTTCTTCATACAATCACTTGAAAAACATGTGAATGTGGTAAGAGAACTTCCAGCTGACATACTTCAACAGTTTGACAATAACATAAGTAACATTGTCAACCTTAGAGTAAAAGCCTGGTCTAGTCCAGCTCACTATATACAGAAGGTTCTTCCTCATCTTTTGGAAATGAGGTGCGTGCCTTTCTCTCTTCTCCTGTTTTGTCCTCACTGGTTGGCTTTCAATTCTTCTGGCTTGAAAGTAGTTTCAGTTGTATTTTTAAAGTTTATTCTCCTTTTAACAAAGTTCAATTATTCTCAATAGAAATTTCAAATTGTCCAAATGCTGAAGATGTAAAATCCTATGCCAAATGCATTTTGTAATGAAAGATAGAGAAAATATTATATTGGCAACTCAAACATGATTTGCATTACATATTTGGTTGCTTGAGTTTCCATGCATATAATCACTTCATTCGCTTACACTATGGTATCCGATCACGTGACATTTTAAATTAGATTGGTTATAGCTCATGGAACAAGGAGTCTTCAACCATTGGAGACAAAATTTGACAATCAAGCTCTATTGAATATTTTATTTATAATAATAGTTTAATATTTTAAATTTAACTGATTTATATATTTTTGATAAATTGTTAAAATTATAGTATTTTAATTCAGCTCTCGATGGGAATTCTTATGTTAAATGTATCTTTCTCCCAAACATAAAAATTGAGATTCTCAGTCAAAGTTGTAGTCATCCTCTTGAATATGTAGTGGTCCTTTATTATGATTTTATTATTATTACTATTTGTTTTTACAAGCATATCTTTGTCATATATTGTTTTTGGCTTCTAAGAGGACTTTGTTCCTGCTTGTTGCAGAGCTGTTCGTATTGCACCATTCTCCAACAGATTAGCTCAGTCAGTACCCTCTAAAATCCAAGGGCTTAGGTGCTTTTCCAATTTTGGAGCTCTTAGATTTTCAGAACCTATAAGAACACTTGCAGAAAGCATGGTTGATCGGATGGTTAAACATAGTTCCCAAAGTGGTGGGAAATATGTTTCAGTGCATCTTCGCTTTGAGGAGGTGTTATAAAATATCTCTGTTATAAGTTAGGTTATGCTTAGTTCTAATAATCTAATGATTTTGCCTTATATCTAAATAAGTTATTTTATTTTTAACATAAGTATTTGTGTACTTGATAGGATTAGACTACAAGTCTAATATATGATTTGTGTGCTATTTTTCGATTTTTGCTTCAGTTCCTTGTGTGTTTGGTTAGCTCTGCATCAATTATATCTTACTACTAAAATAATAGCTTTTCTGTGTGTGAAGGATATGGTTGCATTTTCATGTTGTGAGTATGACGGTGGGGCAGAGGAGAAACATGAAATGGATATTGCTCGTGAAAGGAGTTGGCGAGGTAAATTCAGAAGAAAGCATAGGATAATAAAGCCTGGTGCAAACCGAGTGGATGGAAGATGTCCTTTGACTCCATTGGAGGTATGCATTCTTTCCTTCCTTTCTTGGGTTTCTTCTGTCCTTCATATTTGCAAATAGGATCTGAATTAAATATTCTGTTTTTCTTTTCAAACAAGCTTATGGTACCTGAAGCTGGGGCAGTAGTCATGATTTCTGAAACTATTTGAATGGGAATTTGTTTCCCTATTTTTTACTCCTTGCTAATTTGGGTGACTAAAGATCCAATTTGAAATCTTATACGGTGATGTATAGCAATCATAAATTCAAATGATAGGGTTACTGGAAAATCGGCTAAATCAAGTAGAAAGTTAGAAGTATAATACAATCTTTTGAAGTAAGAATAACATAACTCTGATTTTACAGCTCATTTTATTTGATGCTGCAGGTAGGAATGATGCTTAGAGGCATGGGTTTCGATAATACAACCTTAGTATATGTCGCAGCAGGAAAAATTTATAAAGAACAAAAGTACATGGCACCACTTAAACAGATGTTTCCACGATTACAAACAAAAGATACACTGGCAACTCCAGAAGAGCTTGCTCAATTTATGGTATTTGAGAAGTGATTTATGATTACTTAAAAACAAGAACAATCCATGTTATTCTGCAAAGGGATTCCAGTAGAAAGGAATTTGTGACACATTAGTTTATGATGCAGGGCCATTCATCTAGGTTGGCTGCTCTTGATTATACTGTTTGCCTTCATAGTGAAGTATTTGTTACAACTCAGGGTGGAAATTTTCCTCACTTCTTGATGGGTCACAGGAGATATATGTATGGTGGGCATGCAAAGACAATTAAACCCGATAAGAGAAGATTGGCTCTAATATTTGATAATCCTAATGTAAGGTACAACTTTGACTATCTTTACTGGTTAGCATTTATTTTTGAAGTTGTATCTTGCACCAGGCATTAAAATATTAGCGTAGATGACAAAGGATGTGTCTGCCTTTGTGTGTGCCTGGTATACATTAACCATCCTACTAATTTTCTAAATTTTATGATTGATTTTGTACAAAGATACTAGGTATCGGGGTTAGGTTTAGCTTTCTGGACTGTATTTGGTGTTCTACTCATGGCTGCTTTATGGGACTTTCTATCTCATATATGGAAAGAGATTGGGTGGTCTTGTTCTGTTGTTATATTGCAATACCTTGTGTACAGTCCTTGTCTAATTGCACCTTCCCTCTTTTCTCTTAATAAAATTTATTTTTCTTTACAAAAAACTTGGTATGAGGTTGCATTTGATGTACTGGTTATTTTTATCATTCTTAGGCTGTTTAGAACCTCCATTTATTCTCTCACCACTAGTAAATGTGTCTTTCAGAAATCCCTTCACCTGAAACCCTGGAAGAAAAGCTGTAAAACATAAAAATTAAGGGAGAATAAATTACACATTTTGTGATATTCAGACGGATGCATTTGCAATGTTTGTTGTTTGATATTTATTGTTACTGATTTTGCAGATGGGAAGTATTCAAACAACAAATGGAAGACATGCTTCACCATAGTGATCAAAAGGGAACCGAGGTAAAAAAGGCTGGTGGCTCCCTATATACTTTTCCCATGCCAGATTGCATGTGTAAACAGGTAGAACCCAAAAATGAAAATGCTAACACTGGGATTTATTTGAAATTATAAATGTAGAAGAATTGTCTTTAGGAAATCAAATTAATTGTTCAATAGATGTAATTTATATCTGTACCATCAAGTTTGAATTAAAAAAGAAAAGTAGTTTGATTCAAACTTGAAGAAAAGCCACGTCACATCATAAACTAAGGCTTCAATTTCTTTTTTCCTTTTCTTTGATTTATTAGTAAAATTAGCTGGGAAATTATAATTCTTTGTACATGAGATTGTTGTAACCCAAGGCAGACTTGCACCTGATTATGAAGATTCGTTTTTGGAGGACTGACGAGCTTTGTGACTTCTAAGTTACTAAACCAAGCTGTTTATTTAACCAGTGATAAAAGAATAAAACAATTGGATGCTATTGTTGCTTAGATGGTTCATTTCCCTCATGTCATGTGCAGAAATAGTTTAGAAATATTATTTTTGTATTGTATAATAATTAGTCATTGTAGAAACTGTTGCTGATGGGCAGTGGGTGAGCCGTTTATACCATTTGAAAGATTTAGCATAAATAAGAAGTGTGAAATTGTGGTAGTGTGTAACCTTCTTAATCCTGGGTAGTGTTTTCGGTTTTGATGTGTTATTGCTATCTTTGTTGTCCGAATACATAAAGATATTTAGAAATTAGTCATTTTTCTGTAAGACTCCCTTCAAATATTCCATTGTATTAGTGATTTTTCATTAAAATTATTTTAATTAGTTTATATTTTTTTGCAATCAATAAGAAATAAATGTGTTAATGGTAAAGAAAAACTTTCATCTGTCAAAACTGGGAAAGGCGAATAGATTAAAGTAGAAAGTGTATTAAGTAGGATAATGAGTCTATTAATTAAGTGGAAACAGTGCGAATATGAGTTCCAACTATTAGCTAAATTTTTCAATTTTTGTATATAGAGACTGGAATAGTAATACTTATAGTAGGGAGATAGAGTAACGCAAAGCATTTAACAGAGTTGAAGTAACGTTCGAATTTAACCATATTAAATTGAGATGGGATCAAACTGACACCAAAATGGATAAAATCATCTAATAGTAAAAAAGTTTACATTTCTCTTCGTATAGTATTTTTATATTGTTTACTCCAATTAAATTATAAGACATTATTTGAAGAGCAATAATACAATATACTTCATGTGTGTTTTAGAAGTAGATTAACATATGTTGGAACCCAAACATCTAACAAAAAGGATAAGTAATTTGTCAAATCAAATACAGGTCAGATAACTTAAAAATTGACTTGATTTGCTCTTGTTTCAACTTGTCCTTAACTTCATATTTGGCCATCGATTGAGACCCGGTTCGAAAATATTTTCCTTATACAGAATCAAACCCAACCCCAATGACTTGTTGGGTCAACGAGATGAGTCTATGAACAACACCCTTTGCAACCAACAAAGACATATTAGTAGAAAAACATCTTCGTAACCCAAAAAATACAAACTAGTGTAGTACTCTAGTAGATTAGTAGCAACTATCAAAGTATTTGACAACCATAAATAACTACCAAATTTACATCAATCAAGGTTCGAGCTAAAATCTTTCTTTACATGCAAAAAGGCACAAACACAAGGTTTATCTCATCAGCTACTACCAGACATAAATGACATTGCCCTTCTGAAGTCCAAGGGTGGCCGGGGAAAAGCTTTTCCACCTGGTAGCCACAGGTCACCTTCATGAGGTAGCAGCACCTGTGGTTGTCCCTGGCTATTTTTCTCACCTTCCCCAGATTGAACTTGCTGTTTCTTGACAAACTCAAAAAACTCTGCAACTTGGCGCGCATATCTGCATTATGCAAAAAAAAGAAAATTACAATGTATTAAGGAACAACGGACTAGTAGTTTAATACATAATAGACAAAACCTCTCGCCGATAGAATTCTAAAAAATAGCACAGCATCATCCAAAAGTTTACTAATTAAAGAAACATAGAACTTGGCATCTACTTCTGGATATTTAATTACAGAAAAACGTAGCATTTCACTCACTATATCCCACTACAAAGAACTGGTAAAAACTCTAGGATTTGCAAATCAACAATGAGCAATGAAATTAACTTAGGAGACATACAAAATTTGTAAAGAAAGCAATTAAATGAATATCAGTGCAGCAAGTTTGAAATAATAGTTAAAATTATTTACTTTCAGGACAAATATATCATCTGATGACATGCCACTCCCAGTATATCACAGGATTAAACAGTTTGTTCACACAAATGAAAGTAGATAAATATATGATGCATCAGTGCCACTTAAATCTCCTAAAGCAATGGCTGCCCATCTACAAAAAAAGAAGTTTGACTTGTAGTGGTAGCAGTGATAATAGGTTCATGGCTTAAGACTTCAGAGAAATTACTCACCTTTTTTTCCAGTGCTATACTAAATTACTCTTTACAAGTAACTAAAAAATGTAACTTTAACATTAACGTAAAAAAATTACACTGCTTACCCAAACTAGCATGCAACATGCAACATGACACTTGGAACCTAACACTTGACCGGTAAAAGCCCAGCTCAACAACAAACATATCATAATATTATTCCAAGGACAATAACAATCATAATATTCTAACAGAGAAAAAAGCATCTGATAGAACAAAAGTTTAGTCCATGTTACAGAAATTTAAACAAATATCTGAGTAAGAGATAGTTTATCTTACTCCCTCTTGGCTTCAATATCCTTGGTGAAATCAATATTGGGTTCACAGTCCAGAATCAATGCAGGAACCTGTTTGTAATTAAAGTGAGTAAACCCGACTATTATAAAAAAAAATCATAAACTGGGACGTGGGATTTCCAAATTTGGTACCTTCTGAATGCTGGAATGCATGTGGTCGCCCTCCAGATAAAATACACGGTCTCTTATATCAGGGTGTAAAGAGTTATCGACATGATGGGGCAGCTTATTGACCGATAATACTCCATGATTACCACTTTGGAAGGGGAATAACCAGCTCTCATGCTTTTCGTGGAGGCCGCGGAGATATTCTAGGCTGACTCCACCTTCTTCATCTCTCTTCCTTAACTTCATTCTCTTATGGCAAGTATCAGGACTTGCTCTGAGATAGATAAAACCATCAGGAATAAGGCCAGGCAAGGAGGACACAACAGGATCAAACCAAGAGTCATAAATGCTGATCTCCATCTCATTCATCCAATTGGCTTCATGAACAGCTCGTACAAAAACCTTTATTAAACACATTGGGACGATAAAATATATAAGCCTTTTTTAAACACTGGAAACAGGACTCTCTTCCTGTCAATCTCAAATTAAACTAAACAGAAAAAGGAAAGATCGTCACAGTTTCAAATCTATGAATCGTGACCATTTTCTAACAGAAAACACATTCGAAGAAAGAAAAAAAGTAGTATTGAGTATTGACATGAGACAGAAAAACAGCAAACAGACACCCTGACTCCAGAAGAATATAAAAGGGGTGGAAAATACTCACCATCCTGTCACTGAAAACACTCCTCTCCATCAATCGAAGAGGCTTGACTCCAATAGAAGACTCTCTTTCCTGCATCACCCTAGTAACAAAGACGTAGTTCTGAAAGGTGTAGGCATACCTCTGTGGCTCAGCATAAAAAGCGTCCAAGATATTGAAGTGGTCAGGTCCAACATCCTGCCACTTGCCAATGGGTTCAGGAACCACCTCGACAAGATCACGCAGTTCAATAGTTTCATTGGCTATTCTCTGAAGGAAGGTAGTTTTGCCAACACTGATATTACCTTCAACACAGAATGTAAGTCGCTTCTTCTGGAGTGGCTGCTTCCCAGAGGAACTATCATCTAATTCTTCATCAACACTCTTTTTAATGAAAGTAGTTATACTTTCAGCATGGTTCTTGTGAATAATTCCAACAGAGCTCCGCAGATACTCAACCATCTGGTCACTAGATTTTCCAAAGAACTGCAGTCAACAAAATTGTAAAAAAAAAGTAAGCACAACATTCAGTGTTTTCCTTGGCTTGTTAGTTTGATCTATGAAATTACTAACAAAATACCTACTCAATGATGTTTTTTATACATTAAAGAAAGAACTATAATAAACATTTAGTGTTTGATATTACAACAACAACAACAACAACTTTATACAAGCAGTTAGAAACCCTAAAAAAGAGCATATAATAGTACCCTAAAAGAGAACATATCTAAGTATTTTGAGAGAGAAAAGAAGCTACCTTATCTTTGTAGAGTTGTTTAAGTTGAGCGACACCTTCAATACCTTTCCGAACGAGTTTTTTGAAATTCCTGGGACCCACACCAGGAATAGCCAACAAATCAGGATTAGAAGATGAAATGGGAGAAGATGAAGAAGAAGAAGTCTTTTGCCTCCTATTAAGTCTGAAGGTGGTAGTGGAAGAAGAAGAAGAAGAAGAGGAGGAGGAGGAGGAGTTATCCCCTGTGGTACCCTGTTGTTGTTCATCTTCAGTGTCATGAGAAGAAGAAGAAGAAGAAGAGGATTGTAAAGAATTTGAAGAGTTGTTATTGAGAAGCCAAGGAAGGGTTTTGTTAGTGGTAGTAGTGGTGTGGCGTGTTAGGGTTAGAGTTGGGCAAAAACATCTGCGGACATAACAAACCTTGGAGTAGCGAGAAGAAGAAGAAGAGATGGTATTTTTGAGAGAAAATGAAAGAGCAGCAGGATTAGACGGCGATGATGATGATGATGCAGACATTGTTGTAAAGCGAGAGGGTTTAGGTAAGAGAGGGATACAAGTAGCAGAGAGAGAGAGAATAGGGATGGGAAGTGAACAAGTTGAACGGTGTATCACTTTCTGCATTACTTCTTCTTTCAAGCATTTGTAATATATGAAATTGCTATTGCAACTGCAACACTCTGTCTCATATCATTATGTATTTATCTTCTAAACCTCTAAAGAGAGAAAGAAGGAAAGGGTTTTGGTGTCTCCTCTATGCCCTGACTTGGCTGCGCTCTTTTCAATAAAAACACTCTTTTGGATATACACACCGTTTTAAATTTCACTATTCTTCCTTATGTGCTCACTCGCGGATATGGGAAACAACCTTCAACTTTCTTTATACTCACATCCAATAACATTAATGTATTTTATTATATACTAAATCATTCTATTTTATTCCCCTTTAAACATATAACAAACATAAATTACACTATTGTTTTAAACTAATTTATACTAAAAATATATATCCATTAAATTCAAAATTATATTGGTCTTCTTTAACGTGATTTTTTTATTTTTCTGTTTTAAAAGTTTTTAAAATTAAAATCAGTTTTGAGTTTTTAATTTTTAATTGAGTTTCAGTTTTATTTATTTGAACTGAATCATTCTTTTTACATTATTTCATTATAAATTCATCAAACATAAATAAATATTGACACATAAAAATAAAAATAAAAATAAATCATTTTTAATTATTTACTTAATTTTAATATTAGTTGTTGAAAGTGATAGTGTGAAATATAACTATCGTAATAATGATTGGTCGTCGAAAGTAGCTGCAACATTCAAAAGAAACAAGTTATAACTAGATGTGTCTATTGAAGCGTGACAGTGACGGTAGTGGTGGATGGTTGGTGGTGGTGGAAGCGGAGAAGGTGGTCAGATGTGATGGTGGTGACGGTTGTCAGAGGTGGATGGTCGGTGGTATTGGTGGTGGTCGAAGGTGGGTGGTGGTGATGATGGAGGCGGTCAAAGATGTGTGTGGGTGGTGATGATGGATGTGGTAGGTTGTTAGAGGAAGGTGATTGGTGATGGTGGTTTGAGATCGATGGTAGTGAGTGGTTGTGACGGTGGTCATAAATGGTGGTGGTGGCGGTGGTCGAAGATGGTTATGGCGGTTGTTAGAGGTGGACAAGTGGTGTTGACAATGGTTAATGATGATGGAGTGGTGGTACTCAGAGATGGTTATGCCAGTTGTTTGAGGTGGACAAATGGTGGTAGCGGTGGTCAATAATGATGGAGTGGTGATAGTCAAAGGTGGATGATCGGTGTTGGTAGCGGTGTTCAGAGATGGTGGTAAAAAAATAGTAGTCATGGTTATTGAAATGGTACTTATATATATTGATTGTGATATATTAATTTTAAAACAAAAATAAAATTATAAAATATATTTATTGATTTTAAATTTTATTATTTTGAAATTAAGAAGAAAAAAACCAACTCAAATTCAAAATTCCTCAAAACTCATATGAGAACATATATGCTCACATATTATTCATTAATGAGTTTTTCCTGGCCATATCACTTATATTATAAGTTGTTTTCAGAGTTCGATAGATCGACAACACCTTAGTTGCTTCTTGGACAAATTTTCCTTTTGAAACTAGAGGATTAAAATATTGTACAACATTTTAGCATTAAATATTTATTTCGTTTTATATATTATTTTATTTTAATAAAACATTAATGATTTTTTCTTATTATTTTTATCTATTTTTAATTATTTTGATAAAATACATCATGTAGTCATTTAAGTTACACGAAAATGTTATACTGGCCTTTTAACTTTTTTGTAATAAATTAGTTTTTTGTGTTTGTAAGTGTTACAATGTTTAATTATTTTTAGCTATAACCTCGTTTCAATCATTTTTAGTTAGAGATTTTCGAAAGTTTACTATGAATTTTGTTATCGACCATATAAAGAACAATATGATAAATTTTCAGGTGATTTCGTGATCTGGATTAAGAAAATTCCACATTTGATTTTAAGAACTCTAGTATATATCTCACTCAAATTCTCTCTTGTTTAATAATTTTTTAAAAAGTTGATTGAGGGTTTATATTTTTAAGATTATTGCATTCAAAATCTCTTAACAATTAAATAAGTTTATTAAAAAAATTGGAGAATTTTGGGTTTCAATTATGCTAGTTCAAAGTAGGATTATCGGTGCAAACATTTACAAACATAATGAAAGTTAAAGAAAGTTAAAGAAAGTTAAAGAACTAATTTTAAAAGACTTCATGATGTATTTTTTGCCAATTATTTTTTAGTTAACTTAATTTTTAATCTTTAACTAGCAAGAAACTTGTGTTATCGCATGGATGAAGTGTCGTCGTTATTTTATATATCTCATATTTAGATTTCAAACAAAAAATTTAATTTTATATATTAGTGACAAATATTTATCCCATACTATTTTATATTTATGAGCGAAAAATATTTTTTTTTGTTTTTGTATGTGTTACTAAGAAATATTTGTCTATGTTTTTTTCAATACTCCTATTTTTTAGTGACAAAGATTTCTCCTATGTTTTTTTTTAATTATACGCGACAAATATTTGTCTCGTATTTTTTATGTACCACTGATAAATATTTGTTCAAATCTTTTTATATTTTGATAAGTATATCATGTGCTTTTTTATATGTATCTATCATTTTTTTGTTTATCGATAATAAATATTTATCCTGTGTTTATTTAATATTTATTAATTAATGACAAATATTTTTTTCGTGTTTTTTTATCTATAAATAGCAAATATTTATGTCGTGATTCTTTATATTTATCTCTAAAAAATTGTCACGACCCGAAAACTAAACGACGTGACCGGCGCAAAAGCTATACTCATAGTCTGACAAGCCTACTCACTAACTTAACAATCAAGCGACTAAATAGTTCTCAATAACCATTTAAAAATAAATATAATTTTCCTCGAAATTTCGATAGAGTATCCTCTGTAAATTCAACGTTTCCAAATTTATAAAATTTCAGTTTAAACTTTCAATACAGTCATAATCCAAAGAGCATAATCTAAAATTCAATACATTTCCTAAAAAAAACTTTCTAGGCTCAAATAACTGCAAAATACATAATGACTCAACAAACTATACAAAAAAAGGTCATCGATCAAAGAGGCCTACCAAAAAAATTTATGATCGAGACTTGAATCTACTAACAGCTTGCTACTCAGCTGCTTGTGAATCTGAAAAACAAATAAACAACAAGAAGGGGTAAGTCACAAAGACTTATGAGGAGACAACAATCACCATAAACTAGAAGGGAAACACAAAAAGGTACGAATAACTGTTTTACAATCTTGAGATTATCATGTTATACACATAATAAAATCATTAAATTTATAATTTAGCCGTTCAAATAGAAATATTAAAAATGCAATTAATAGCGAAGCGAAATCAAAATGAATAATCTTAAAATCATCATAGAAAATCAAAAAAATAAAAATATTAATTATTGAGAACCAAGAGGCGGCTTCATCTCATTGATAGCCCTTTCCTCCTAAGGGTGGTCTTTCCCTTAGGGGTGACTCCATCTAACGAATAGCCCTCTCCTCATACGGATGACATTTCTCATAGGGGCGGTTCCATCTAACGGGTAATTCTCCCTAATCAAAATGAGATAACTAGGTGCACCTAACGCCGCTAACGATTTCATAATTAAAACAACAATTTCCCAAAACACGTATTTAAAAAAATAATATCTTATTTTATCGTAATTCATGAAAAACATAGTCAACTGCATAATAATTCAATATTTAAATACTTTTAACTCATACATAAATCAAACTAATAACATATTATATAACAAAGACCATTAAAATAAATAAATGATGAAATCAAGAAAAAATTCAAAGGTTGTGTTTCCCAAATTTTTAAATAGATACTTTAACGTAGAAAACAAGTAAAATAATAATTATAGCAAAAATAAAAATGTGACAATGACCGTCATCTACTCACAGCTATGGAGAATCCCCTAAGTTTGTTCTCCAACAACTCCCAGAGTAGCCGACATGATCTCAGTTGACAAATCTGAGTATCAAAAATATTCTCAAGACTTTAGAAAAATTATTCTAAAGTTTAGCTAACTCTAGAAAAGCATAAAAATCCTTTAAATCTACTCTAAGCACAAAAATAATATTTTTTTAACCAAAACTATATTTTTCTAGAGATTCATACTAGCGTTAGAGTTGTGTATTTACCTCAAAGAGTCTCAATAACAACTCTCAAGAAATGGGTACCCTTCTCCTTCCTTGAATCACTAACCCTAACTCCCAAAATCCCAACCAAGAGTTTTTGTAGAAGTATGAGAAGTTATGCTCTTGGGGATGTTAAATTCCTTTTATGGGTTGATGGTTTAAGTGTTGTGGGGTGAGAAAAAAAAAAGAAAAAAAAAATGAAAATGGAGGTGAGGGTGAAGAGTAACCGAGAGAGAAGAAGAAGGAGGAAAGAGTGAGATGAAAAAAAATGTGGGGGTTGGAGTTGGTTTTTACATATTTAATGATATTAATACTAAAATAAAAAATTATTAATGAAACAGAGCGTTTCAAAAATATTTGTCGCGTCTTTTTTTATGCATCAATTATAAGTATATATCTCACATTTTTTTACTTACAAAATGATTCAATGATTTCAACTTTGACGACTCCGCTGAAATTTTAATGTTCAATGACAATTATGTAATTTTACATTGAAATTGCAAATATCTCTTTATGTAATTGTATTGTTGTCTCATTAATGCATCTGTTAGTATTTTTACTTTAAAAATAAATTATTTTGATGACACTCATGTGTTTATGTGTAGTTTTATTTTGTAATTTTATGTTTCAATTATTTATTTTTTTTTGCAAGTTTTCTGTTATTTGAATTGCTGTTTTTTTTGTTGCACTCCTTCACTAATTATTGTTTTTTGCATATGCAGTTTTTTATTAATTACAGTTTTTTTAATATGTAATTTTTTTTTTTAAATTTTACGTTTAAT